>JAQGCP010001236.1:0-12938 GCA_034699885.1 Acrobeloides thornei | reverse complement strand
TTTGGATTACTAACTAAAATTGGCCGCGCTCCTTACCGACCCCACCAAAACTGGCCACGTTATTCCGGTAAAATTCGGCAGTTTCGTCCGCCGTGTGTATCACATTTTTAATGATAAACGGTCAAATCGCATCCATTTTACATAATCTTTTTTTAAACATTCCTCGTGTCGAGACGCATCTAAATCTGTGGTATTCGTCATACACCATGTATAGTTTCATATACAACTATCTCAAAAATTTGGCGGTGGGATACTTGCGGACGAACATTTGCGGACGGACATTTGCGGACGAACTTTTGCGGACGAAACATTTGAAAAATTCAAATTTTTGAAAAAATTGAATTTTTTTGAAAAAGTTGAATTTTTTGAAAAAATTAAATTTTAAAAAAAATTTTAATTTTTAGAATAAATTGAATTTAACAAACGTTTCGTCCGCAAATGTCCTGTCCGCCAAAGTCTATCCGCGATGTTCGTCCGCAAGTATCCCACCGCCAAAAATTTAATAGTTCGGAAGAAGGGGGTGGGGTAATTTTATTCTGGGAATCGATTGTACCATTTTCGAAGAATGAAAATGTGAGTCAGGCAATTTTCTCTTTTATACTTCGCATTCTTTCCTTATTCAGGACCAGGGAAACATTTTTGGATTCTTGTCTAAAAATTATTTTTAGGGGTGCAATTTTACTCGAGTGTAAGTCAATTTTATGTACTTCAATTCTCTTTTGAATTAGAAAAGTTTTTGGCGCGAACAAAAGACATTTTTATATTTTTTTTTTTGTTAAAAAGATTATGCACACTTGAGCAGTATGTAAGAATTTATTCATTTCTATATGTACTTTTTTACCAACACAATCAGTGAACTCGTTTTTGAGTGCATTGACTTTCTATTAGTTCAAAAATTGTAACGTTAAAGAATTTTTGTCATTTTAAAACCAAGTTTTTTTTATTAAGTTTTTTATCAACATAATAAGTTTTTTTAATTTAAAAAAACAGATCAATAAAGTGATTTTTTTATTCATGATAATCACGTGCGAAGAGATTGATTGCCACATGCTATAGCACAAACACTATTACACACTTCTTTTTCAACTGACGCAAATATTGATTGGTGAAGGCTGTCTTTTTTATTCAACTTGTTTAAAGAGTCTTCACTTTAAATAAATTTCTTTCAGATCTTACATTTTCTGTGTTTAGGTGCAAAACGATCAGTTTCTATAGAACGAATACTATTTTATTCATCTGTATTCAAAATGAAGTCTTTTAAATTTTTACAAGCATCCCTTGTTACGGTTAATTCAAGAATGAGGTAAGAGATTACAAGGAAATTAGTGGAAATTAAAATGCGTTTCATCCAGAGCTGGTAAAAACCACCTTTTGAGGGGGAAAAAAGTACCCTGGGTCAGGCTCCGAAAATGGGGTTGCGGGGATCCAACAGGGGCCGAGTTTTTATCTAAGAGATTAAAAGCTAGAAGCCTAATTTCTTTTCTAAAATGTTGATAGGACCTTAATCTAATAAACTCGTATCAAGGTCCCAGGGCTTCATTTGAAAAATTTTTTCTAGAATCGTTGGAAGCCCAAAAATCATGCATTTTTTTTTTGAAAAAGTGCCAATTTTTGGGCCCCCAACGCCTCTAGAAAAAATTTTTTCAAATGAAGCCTTGGGCCTTGATACGGGTTTATTAGATTGAGGTTCCACAAATTCAGTTTTTCTACAAATTCAAAATAGCCATTGGAGGATCAGTTAGAAATTTTATGAGGGACAACTTTGTAGAACACCACTTTCAAAGGAAAATTTATTTTTACTCATAAGTCAAAATAAGGAAGGTACAGAAACTGTACCCAGCATACAATTTTATCACTCAAAAGTTTGCAATTTACCGGCTCTGGTTTCATCAAGGCGTCAGAGTTTTTCATATACCTTAGTATACTACACTATATTATTATACTATACCTTCAAAAAGTATAGTAAAAAATATAATTATTTACAGGGTGAGGCACAAAAGTGCATTTTGTGACTTTACAGGGTAATTTCCAATTTTTGGGCATCCTTACAGGGTAGCCCAGTGGAAACCGCCATTCCTACTTGTTTGAAGATTTATTATTTGAATTTTTCAATTTTTTTAAAACCGTGCAACTTAAAAGCAAATAATTTTTTGTTGCATAAAATTCTTTGATTAAAAAAGATGGTTCCATTTAGAATGAAGAGCGGTTTCAATTGGGCCGCCCTGTACATGAAATTGGGACCAGAAATTTTTTCTTCTAAAAATGACCCTTCGAGAGTAATTTTATACAGAAAATCGATTGTGCGCACTCCTTAAGAAATGCACCCTGACCATGTGAAAACTGGATTTTTAAAGCGAAAATGGTCATTATTTGTATTTTTGACTGAATTAGAGTCAGGAAAGCATTTTTGCACTTCGGGAATGTGCGCAATCGATTCTCCGCATAAAATTATACCTAGAGGGGTCATTTTAGAAAAAAAATTTCAGGTCTCAGATTTAAAAATTACAAAAAGTGCAAATTTTTGGTCTCACATTGTAAATATACTATACTTTTATAGTGATGTTCAAAATTACACAAAGTGATTATTTTTTACTGGCTTCAAATATGCGAATTTTGATCACGGTTAATTTGTTCACAATGACAAAGGGGCCATCCAGATATTACGTTATTATGTTGGGGGGTCATCCTTCTCGACAAAAAGTTGATAACGCTAATGCATTTGTGATAACGTGGGGGAGGGGAAATCCGAAAAAATTGATAACGTAATATCTGGACAGCCCTAAAGATAAAAAATTTGTCACCATAGTGACAGACCAAAATTCGCATACAGTGGAAATCCGATACCACGCCCCTCTATTTTGTGGGACGTGTTATCGGATTTTCGGGGAGGGGCGTGGTAAAGGATTGAGTCCCCTAAAAAATTTCCATTTTGTGGGGCGTGGTATCGGATTATCACTGTATTTGAGGCCGGTTACAAAACTGTCACGTTTTGTATCTTTGAACATCAATATCAAATCACTTTGGTATAGTTAAAAACTCTGAACGACGTATTATTTTTCGTAAAAAATGGAGGACAACTCGATAAAGTAAAATCTTTTCATATATTTTTTAATAAAAATTTTTTAAAGCAATTCTTGGTTTTCAAATGTTGAAATGGGCCCGCCGGATGCCATTTTGGGAATTACCGAGGCTTACAAGCGGGATACAAACCCTAAGAAAGTCAATCTTGGTGCTGGAGCTTATCGTGATGACCAGGTTGAAAATAAATTTTTTTAAATAGCATATAACTATTTTAGGGTAAACCATTTGTTTTACCAAGTGTGCGAGAAGCTGAGCGCCAAATTGTCGAAGCCAATCTTGACAAAGAATATGCCGGAATTGTCGGACTAACCGATTTTACTGATGCAGCTGCAAAACTGGCATTTGGTGAAAATTCGGAAGTTGTAAAGTCTAAACGAAATGCAACTGTTCAAGCCATATCTGGCACTGGAGCATTGAGAGTTGGAGCTGAATTTTTGGTAAAACTTAGAAAAAAAACTTAAAAAATGATTTATTTTTAGTCAAAATGGTTCCAGCCCAATAAAGTTGTTTATCAACCAATTCCAACATGGGGTAATCATATCCCAATTTTCAAGTAAATGATGGGTTTAAAATTTTTTTACCAAAAATTTTTAGATTTGCTGGCCTTGATGTTAAACAATATCGCTACTACGACAAGAGCACATGTGGTTTTGACGAAAAGGGTTGCTTGGATGATATTCTAAAGATTCCAGAGAAGTCGATTATTCTTTTACATGCTTGTGCACATAACCCAACCGGTGTTGATCCAACGGTATATTTTTTGAGCATCATGTTTAGAACATAACTTTTTGAAATCATGTGATGAGAGGTGGGCTATTGCCCTATATGCTTCATCCTTACATTTGGCCCAAATTAATTTGGGGATATTGTCCATATATGGTACAAATTTTAAACTTTTTATAATTTTTAGCCACAACAATGGGCAAAAATTTCGGATGCTGTTAAAAAGCGCAATCTCTATGTCTTCTTCGACATGGCTTACCAAGGGTATGTATAAAATTATTTTAAAATAAATTTAAAAACCACTTTTAGCTTTGCTTCTGGTGACATTAACCGTGATGCGCAAGCAGTGCGATATTTTGTCGAAAATGGGCATAACGTCTGTTTAGCACAAAGCTTTGCCAAGAATATGGGTCTATACGGTAATTATTATGCTTTTTTTGGCATTCACATAAGTTTTAAATTAATTTAGGTGAACGAGTTGGTGCCTATACCATTGTCTGCAAAGATCCCGAGGAAGCATCTCGAGTTATGTCACAAGTTAAGATTCTCATCCGCCCGATGATTTCGAATCCACCTATCCATGGTGCACGAATTGCGACAAAAATTTTGAATGACCCCAAACTTCGGGCACAGTGGTAAGTTCGCAGTCCTGAAACCTCCCTTGTGAGTTGAATGGTGTAACTCATTTTTAAAATTACGAATTATCCTCAACTTTGTACCAAAACCGCCATGCATAAAATTTTTCGGTTTTAGGTTGGTTGACGTTAAAGGAATGGCAGACCGCATCATTTCCATGCGATCCCAACTCAAGGATCTTTTAAAGAAAGAAGGCTCTACTAGAAACTGGAATCACATCACCGATCAAATTGGCATGTTCTGCTTTTCTGGCATTAGTCCTGAACAGGTATATTTTACAGATCAAAAATAGAGTTTTCCAACATTTATTTAGGTCGACCGACTTGCAAAGGACTATAGCATTTATCTGACTCGTGATGGACGTATTTCAATTGCCGGTATTTCATCTAAAAATGTTGGCTATTTGGCAAAATCGCTCCATGAAGTTACAAAATAGATTCATAGATTTTATTTTTAGTCATTATTTTTGGGTATTATAAAGAACGGTGAATAAATCTAATTATTTATTTATAATTATAGGACATTCCCCCCCCCCCCTACGGCGTGCCAAAATGTCGAAAAGGCGGTGGCAAGGGTCCATTTTTTTAAAATTTCGTCAATCGACTCAGCTCGCCGAGTGCTTCAAAACGAGTACCATATCATGGGGTTTAGAGGGTTTGACCCATGGTCGAGTGGCTAAAGTGACAGATTTGCAATTTATATGCCGCGGGTTCGAATCCCACTTCAAAATTAAGGTTGTTAAAATTCCATGAAAATTTGTGCATACCCATATTTTGGCCTCTAAAACACTTTGCTATAATTTTTTGGCCAATAAATACTTGCTAGATCTGCATGTAGTAAGTTAGGTTTTAACAAAGTTAAAATCTTTATTATTATACAGCTCCAGCAAGTATTTAATGACCAAAAAATCATAGCAAAATGTTTTAAAGGCTAAAGTATGGATATGAAAAAATTTTCATGGAATTTGGACAACTTTAATTTTGAAGCGAGATTCGAACCCCGCGATTTATCAACTTCAAGTCTGTCAAATTAGCCACTCAGCCATCGGTCAAACCGCCAAAATCCCATGATATGGTACTCGTTTTGAAGCGCTCGGCGAGCTGAGTCGATTGGCGACATTTTTTTAAAATTTTGACCCTTGCTACCACTTTTTCGGCATTTTAGTACACCATGTTCCCGTAAGAATGGAGACCAAATATTTTTGCATTTCTTATTTTCGCAAAATTCCCTTAAAGTGTAAACAATTTTTCTATAGCAAACTTTTTTCTATACTCCTATTAAGCTAAACAATTTCCTCGATGTTAATAACAATGTAAATGTACTTATTAACACATGAGTTTTAATAAATGACCAAAGATTGAGTGAAATAAAAGATAGAAGATAGGAAAATATTTTGTTGGATGTCAACAACCGGAAATAAAGTAAAGGAAGTGCATGAGAAAAGTCAAAGATTAATGAAAAGCTAAAGAGGATTATGTAACCTATCTATTTTCAAGGACTTATTCATAATAGTTCATCACGGGATGGAAAAATAAGCTATACTTTTTCATAAATATTTCCTATAAACAGAAGGCCGAGCGCCTTCTGCGGCTCCCGGCCTTCGATCTCGCGTTCCGAGTGAGTACCTGCAGTCCTCGGCCTTTGGTCTCGCTTCAGAGTGACGCTCCCGAGTGTCCCAAGCGGCGTTTCGAGCGGTACTCCGAGCGGCGCTTCCGAACGGCGAGGGTATCCCGCCAGTGCCGTACCCAAAATTTTTTCATGGAGGTACAAGATACCGACCCTAAATTTTTCAAACACTTTTGGTCAAAAACATAAGGGGACATTTAGATTTTTTTTAAACATTTTTTGGCCCTTGGGGGGGGGGTGGTACATGTACCTCCTGTACGCCCCCTTCGGGTACGGCACTGTATCCCGGGATACCATTATAACGTGAAAATAAAAAATCGATTTTCTAATTTTTCCAGTTAGGTACCCCCTAGATTTGGTATAGATTTTCGTCTCTACAACGTGATCAAGCCGGTTACAACACGAAAGGGCATATGGGCGCAATGAAAAACACACTTAAATAGTGTGAAAAGTTGAATTATTTCATCGTCTTTTACTTTTTACGTGCGCGTAAAATCTACAAAGAGCAATATGAGTTCAGGTTTCTATTTTTTCCCCGTATGTTACCCACTCCCACCCACACCCAAACACCCCCTAAAATTTTGAAATTTTGCGCCGTGATTTTTTTGCCTTGGTCCCCCTTAGGCTGGATTTATACTTTTTCGTTTTGCGACGCGTCGTACGACATATCGTACGACACGTCGCAAGGCAATTGCATTTATAGTGAGAAAAATTTTTCCAATGTCGTTTATAGTTGTGTCGTTCGACGTCGCATGGTCATACGACAAAAATGCATTGTCGCAAAATGAACTATAAACGCCGTCGTACGACATAAAAAATGCACTGTCGTGTCGCGACACGACGGAAGTATAAATCCTGCCTTATGTTTTTTTTAAGCAAAAAAACTAGCGCCCCAGGAGAAAAATTTTTTGCAGCATCTATGTTTTAAAGCTGAAAATGCTCAGAAATTTATGATTTTATGTAAAAATTTGAATTTTTTTGGCAATTTTAGTGAAAATCGTTAGTTAACACGGGAAAGCTCGATCTGAACAGTGATATATTCTGGGGTATTTTTATGTAAAAAACACGATGGCGTGAAACATTTTGTGTAAAAAAATCTATCTGGGAGTCATTTACCCAGGGTGTCCACATTGTCTTATAAGATTTTGTCTTATTTTTCGAACTTTTTCTTATTCTTCATCGAAAATCTTATTTTTGAACATTTTGGACAAAATTGATTTTTTTGGTAACAATAAATCAGCGATAAACCAAGATTCTTACATCAGCTTTCATCAAATTATCATAATGTTAATGTATAAAGATGAATAACTTGAATTTATTTAAGAAAAATTCGTTAATTAACCCCGTTCATAGTTCAATCGTCAAAATGTGAACAAACTAACAAATTGAGCTGATTAAAAAAATGAAAAATTAACATATCGGAGTTGGTTTGAAAAGCCTTTGTTTTTGTTTCTTTTTAAAATATTTTGAAGATTCAAAAATTATCGCTCAAGTGTGGAGAGCTTTGAAAAAATGTGAGCGGCGTTACAAACATCCGTATTGCACAAACATCTAAATTGGTATTCAGCTTTTTTTGTTTTCTTATTACTGTTGATTGAAGATTTCCAAAGCATAGCCCAATCGTATTTCTAAAAAATAATATACTGTTCAAAAGTAAAAGTACACCACATTACATGAGCAAGACCCCAGCCCACAAATTCTAGGCTTTTGTGCTCTTTCAATTGCAATTTTTGATAGCGATCTTAAAGAACCAGTCCAAGCAGAAAAAAGTTGCCCTTTTGTTGATATTCGGAAAGTCTATGAAAAATGGAGCATTTTTTGTTTTTTCGGCATGTGCTGAATCGGTAACCGAGATAATCGTGTGAGAAGTTGGAGATTTTTAAAATTTGTTTATTACAACGAAAACATGTACGTGCATATTTCTACTATAATTTTTAACTTGCATCAATTAAAAGTTGTTTATTGAAGCGATTAATCAGATAATTTTGAATAATCGCTTCAATAAATATCTAAATTAAAATTTTCTATAAAAAATGCACGTACATGTTTTCGTTGTAATACACAAGTTTCAAATTTCGCCAACTTCACACGCGATTATCTCGAGACCATTAGCGGTTCAGGAAATGCCGTAAAAGCAAAAAATGCTTCATTTTTTATTAACTTTCCGCATATCAACAAAAAATGCAACTTTTTTTCCGCTCGGACTGGTCCCCTAACCCGTTTACGGTCAAGGTTTCCCGTATGTCAAAGTTTCCCAAAAGTGTCAAGGTTTCCCAATATGTCAAGGTTGCCTAACAGTGTTAAGGCCTTAGGCTTTAGGCTTAGGCTTACGCCTTAGACCTTAGGCTTAGTCTTAGGCCTAAGCCTAGGGTTTAGGCTTAGGCCCTTGCCACTGTCGTGAAGCCTTGACCATCGGGAAACCTTGTCACAACTGGAAAACCTTGACCTTTGGGAAACCTTGACACGCAATCCTCTAACCATTCTTTTTTTGAAACTCTAAAATTGGATTTCTGCTGGTGAGCATTCTTAAAATTGCATTTTTTTCTCTACTAAAAAGCTATATAAATTACTCGTCTCCATTTTTTTAAATTTACTTTTTATAACTTCTTCATTACATTACCTCGTATAAGCACAAGCCCAAAACACTGTATGCGGGAACACTTTGCTCAAAAATCGAATCAAAATCAGCATCAACTTCTTCTCTCTTTAGACCAGAAGTTGTTATCTTATAACCCAACTGACTTTTGTGATTACTTGACACCAACGGAAAACTAACACAATAGACAAATGTTTCGTCATCAACAAGTTCATTTTCACCGGTCTAAAAAATTTAAAGCTTTTTTAAAAATAGGAATAAAATAAACTTCAATGTTGGTTTGGTAACACTTTAATGCTCCAACTATGCTAACAATTGTTGATGCAACCAAAAATATTGTAAAATAAGACATAATCAAGTTTATTTTTAAGAATATATCTATAAAATAAACAGTTTTCCAGAAGTCTAAGTATTTAGCCCGAAAAACAATCTCCTTGTAACATCCAAAACTGTAACCATTAACTCCCGCCTCTACCAGTGGCATAGGCAAGAGGTAGGTGCCCCTTAGTAGGCCGAAATTTTTATAAAATCCCTAATCATATGATATTTCTGGAAAAAACAGCCTTTTTGGGGAAGTGTCCCTAGTCGACCCTTCTCCCTATGCCACCGTCCCTTCCTCCAGTGATGTAGACCATCATGATCAAAGGGGGACGTCCAACTCCCACCACTCATCCATCGGAATTTTTAAAGTTTTGCGAAAAAAATCGTAAGGGGACCAAGGTAATTTTGACAAAATTTTGAAAAAAAAAATCATTCCCCCATCCAAGTTGACAAAAAGCATCACAAAAATCATCTATTCTCAAGGAGAAACCAGACCTTCATATTGATTGTCTGGCTCCTTAGCTACTAGGCTATGGTGCCCCAACTTTTTCGGACTTTGCGTGGGAAATGGAGTATAAGATGTGTATCTCTAGAGAATACCTTATTTTGTATAGGGTCCCACAAAAGTCAAAATCAAAAAATATTATATTAAATAGGAATCGAAAAATATTTATATTAATAGAAAAATTTGTATATGGAATTTTAAGGGGAATTTGCTTTTACAACATTTTATTCGATAAAAATAAAATTCTCGATCTCCAAGGATCGGACCCTATCCGTTTAAGATCAATTTTGCTCCTATACAATAGGTGATGAACCTTTTTCTCTCAGAGGGAAATCCCCAATAGTTAAACTTATTTAAACGGACTTAGAACACAAGCTCCGGAAGGATAGATATTTTTTGTTAGTTCGTGATATTTATATCCTTTATTTCAAGGAGTGGCGAGATTTTTCTTACTTGCTTAAGGCTAAAAATTATCCAATCATAATGCTCCTATTGAAAAATAAGGAAGTGGTGATATGGATACTGTAAGTTTTTTAAGTCTAAGTGACATTAAAAATGTATTGACGCAATATAGTTAGTGCAAAAAATATCTATAAGATGATTATAGTCTATACGAAGATATGCCAGCTACGAGAATATGCCATTGTACGAGAATTTGTATTACTAATATTAAAAAAGGGATTGTAGTCAGTAGTGTAAGAAATGGCATTTTTGTAATCTTCTTAAGTTTCAATATACTTTTTTCATCGTATCAATAAATTTTTTGATAAAATTTGATTTTTAGGCATAGTGCAATATGTATTCTTAATTTCCCCAAATTCACTATATAAATTTTAACGAAACGGCTTGGGGGGAGTATCAACTCCATCGTTTATTTTACATATTTTCGAAACATATTCATTCATATAACCAATCATTCTCACGTGTTTTCTTATTACCTTTACTATCCTAATAATAGAGATTAGTTAGCTATAATCAGGAGATTGTTGAGCTTATTTGCAATGGCCAATATGGAGTAAAAGTTAAAAATTAACTCATTAGTGTAATGGACTTTTTGAGTAGATGATGTATGCTTACATTCCAAGGAAACACTATCTTCGCCCATTGGTCCGAGGAACGCCGTTTTTTTAAATTTTTGATGTCGCGAAAAACCGTTTTTACCAGGACTTCCATTTGTCCTTATTTCTAAGATTTGCCCTTATTTTAAGGGTCCGATTCTTAGAAATTAAAAATGTTCTTATTTCTAAGAGAACCTAGAGACCGAGCTCGGCTTTGCATTCAAGTGCTTCCGAGTGCCTCCGAGTCTTTAGAGTGTTTCCGAGTGCCTCCGAGTCTTTAGAGTGTTTCCGAGAGCCTACGAGCACTTTCGAGTGCTTCCAAGCGCTTTTATAGTGTTATACGTTTATAACGTGAAAATTAAAACTTTTTTTCGATTTTCTATTTTTTTCTGCGCTCAAAATCAAAAAATTCTTTCGGATTCGTATTCTCCATACCCGAAAACTCCTGAGTACAAAAAATCAGCCGATTTGGAGAAATTTTTGAAATTTCGATTTTTTCACCTTGTTCCCCCAAGGGGTAAAAAATCGAAAAAATCTAAATTTCACAAAAGTAATGTCAAACATATTAGAATTTTGCCATGATCACGATGACGTATCGTATTAGAGATTTGGATCGCACCCAAAAAAAGAAGCTTTTTTGTTACCCGAAAATTTATTTTTCTAAAATGACACCTCTAAGAGTAATTTTAAGCGGTTGAGCGCATTTCTGAACACTAAAAATTCTTCCCTGGCCCTGATTCGGGTTCGAATCCCGCATCAAATTTAAAGTTGTCCAAAACTCATGAAAATTTTTACATATCTCTATTTTGGCATCTAAAACACTTTTCAAACATACTATTTTGTCAGTGTGTATGGCGGGGGGCTCATGTGTTCCCTCTCCCGAATAGTCAAATGATAAACTTGAAATAATTTATTATGTAAATGCAGAAACTACGACATGAGTTTGTATTTTGAGCATATCCTTCCAGCATTCTTTAATCGATTCATATTTGAATAAATAGATACAAACTGTACATAGTGAATATAAAGCATTACCGAATCCTATCCCTATACCCATATAAGCTGACACTATCGGGTTATTGTATTTAAACACCTAAAATCTTTTTTCTAATCTCTTTTAAGGTTTTAACTGACCAAAACGGATATATGGAATAGAAGAGGTGGTGTCCAAAATACTGAATAGCATAGCAAAATTAAAGAGGCAGTGGCAAAAAAGCGTTTTTATATTTTTAAGGCATTTTCAGCATTAAAGTTTAATTCTCTTGTTCGAAATAGCATGATTACGCTGATAAAATAGGTGGCTAAAAGGGGAGATAAACAGCTATAAGACTCGGGTGCACAGTCCTCAGCGGAATCGAAATTGGATTCCTGCTGGTTCTATAGTCCAAAGTAGAAGCGTACATGACCAAAATCAAGCCTGACCTAGGCCAGACCGGCTACAGCCGTATAGCCGGCCATGCCTAACCTCAGGACACTCTAGTTTGTATGGACAGGCCAGACCGGCCTAGAGCTGGCCTGTATGGCTTGGTCTGGACTGCTGAGGACCGCCAAAAAGTGATCAGGCCAGGATAGGTCGGCCTGCCCCTTCCACACCTCTAGTCCAGAGACAAAACTCCTGCTCCTTCAAGGGGACTTGTGGATCTGGGTGACATCCTAGGGGGTCATTCAGATATTACGTAATCAATTTTTCGGGTTTTTTACACCCCTGAAGACACTTATTTTTAAGAGGAAAACGCTCAAAAATTTTCGATTTTCGATGAAAATTTTGTTGAAATCATTGAGTCAATGCAATAACCAGTGCCACAGGCAAATTTTTTGTTGAAAAATGCTTGTTTATATACTGAAAATGATCAGAAACTGACTAATTTTTGGTTTAAAAAATGTCAAATTTGGGGATTATTTGTTGAAAAATGGAAAAAATTGGATCATTTTGGTGAAAAACTTTAGTTAAAAAAAACAGCGCCGCAGGCAAAAAAATTTGAGCAAAATACTTGTTTTTAAGCTGAAAATGCTCAGAAAATGACAATTTTTGTAGAAAAAAATATAAATTTTAGGACCTTTTTGGTAAAAAAATAGGAAATTTTGTTCATTTTTGGTGAAAAATCATAATGGGGGACCATTATTAAATTTTTGAAAAAAATTGGGGAAAAATATAAGGGGGGACCATTAGGAAAATTTTTTAAGATTTCCAGGAATGGGGATAACTAAGGGGGGAACCACCCCGGGCTACGCCACTGATTTGTAATCATCTTCATCAATTTTAAATCAAAATTTTACTAAATATTTATAAATTTAAACAAAAAATTTTATACATTGTGATTACGTTATCATTGACCTGACCCCCTCCCCTTCCCCCCGTAATCAAATCGTACTCATTTGGCTACTCCTCTCC
>JAQGCP010001235.1:0-12944 GCA_034699885.1 Acrobeloides thornei | reverse complement strand
AATTATCTCGAAAACGACAACGATTCAGAATTTACCATAAAAACAAAAAATGCTCCATTTTTTATGAACTTTCCGAATATGGCAATTTTTTTCCAACCGGAATGGTCCTTTAATATTTTTCTTCATAATAGAATTTTGTACATTTGAAATTTTTATTTCTAATCTTTCTAATTTTAGGATGATATATTCCGAGTTGCCAGGGCACCACAGGCAAAATGGATGCGTTTCGGTAAACGTGCACCACAAGCCAAATGGATGCGGTTCGGTAAGCGGGCGCCTCAAGCAAAATGGATGCGTTTTGGCAAAAGAGATCCTACATTAGAAGGAGAATATGAAGTTGAACAATAAAAATTCATATTTTTGTTTTTTATTTATTATAGTTTTCCTTTTTTTGGCAATGCAATTCCTCTGGTTCCAGGAGCAGTCTGATCTCTAAATTTTAGAAAGAAAAAAAATCTTCCCCTCTAAAAACTGATCTCTCTTTTGTCTGTGTGTATTTTTTATAAATAAACTTTGTTGATTATTATATTTTTATTTTAAAAAATATAAAATTATGCCGCTATACAGCAATTTAACAATTTTTTACGCAATATAATTAAAAAATTTGTATGCAGGATGAAAAAAATTGGCAAGAATGTTTGCTATGAGGACATATAAAAATCTAACATTAAAAAATATATTATAAAAAATATATTGCACAATATTTGTTAAAAACATGTATATTACCCTTTTCATGGCTAGCTTTATATAAAGTGTCGGCTATATAGCGAATTGTATAAAAAGCGGATCGTCCGATCTGGCAAGTTGAGCAACATTGGGCCCGCAGGTTCGATTCCCATGAGAGTAAAACTTCTGCTTTAAAAAATTTTTTTTGCAAAAAATTTTTTGAAAAGTTTTACCCTCATGAGAATCGAACCTGCGGACCCAATGTTGCTCAATTTGCCAGATCGGATGATCGGCTTCTTTATATACTTCGTCACATAGCCGATACTTTAATAAACCTAGCCATGAAAAGGGTAATAACCAGAACACATTTGAACTCATATGAGGGAAAAGAAAATCGCGGACTTTTTGCTATAACTTATTCTAAGGCCTCGAAAGCGGCAAAATGCCGAAAAGGTAAAAGCAAGGGTAAAAAAGTTCGCCAATCGACTTAGCTCGTCGAGCGCTTCAAAACGAGTACCATATCATAAGGTTTTGGGAGTTTGACCCATGACCAAGTGGCTAACGTGCTTGGCCTTCACTCATAAGGTGCGGGTTCGGTCCTGCGCCCAAAAATCTTTTTTTATTTTGTTGTCAAATTCGTGACAATTGTTGTGCATATTTTTAAGCGGGAAACACGATGACGCTATTATTTTCATGGAAACTTTTGAAAAAATCTGAAACTTTTTTTCAAATTTGTCATGGAAAAATAATATCGTCATCGTGTTTCCCGCATAAAAATGTGGATATGCAACATTTTCATGAATCTTGACAAAATAAAAAAGAATTTTGGGCGCGGGACCGAACCCTGAGTGAAGGACGAGAACGTTAGCCATTCGGTCATGGGTCAAACCCCCAAAACCCCATGATATGGTACTCGTTTTGAAGCGCTCGGCGAGCTGAGTTGACTAGCGAAATTTTTAAAATTTTGACCCTTACCGTCACCTTTTCAGCATTTTGGTGCGCCGTGATATTATCATTCAGTTTTGCGGTAAGCAAAAAAATTGGAGACGCAGCACCCAGACGCTCTAATTTAGACACAGCTATTCTTCTCTGTAATCTTTTCGCATAAACATCAAATAAATAAATAAAACAAATGAAACATATATATAGAATGTTCTTATAGAAGCTCAATACTGATAAACAAACATAAATTCAAAAAAATTTTATGGAGCAGCCTGTTTTTGAGGCCTCTGAAAACTATCTATTTTTGCATAAACCGTGTCTATAGAAACTGGCTTCGAATCTTTTTGGCTGAATACCGATCTTAGATGGGGTACCGACCAATAGATATCGAGCTCTTCAGGGGTACGTTGGGGTTTACGAGAGGGTTTTCGTTCCAACGAACTGTATTCTGGGGTTGAAGGGCGTCGAGCTTGTTGGGTGGCGAAGTTGACAAGTTCGGCGGTGCGGACCTAAAATGGAAAATTATGGAAATGATGAAACGTGGGGAGGGGATAGCGTAATTTAGGGGTATAGAAATTAAACTTTCATAAAATGAACAGTGTAGCAATTTTTTATAACTCGTCAAGACGAATAAAATGAGACCAAAAATATCAAATTTGAAAATGGTTTTGGGTTATTGAAAAAAACATGAATCAGGGTTTTCGTTTCAATGACCCAAAACCATTTTCAAATTTGATATTTTTGGTGTCATTTTATTCATCCCATGGACCCTGACCCTCCAGGTACCTTGAAAGCCGATGACCCGACCGGAACGGAATTTGGGAGCTACTACACAATTCTCAAAGGAATCGTCCGCAAGTGACCTTATTTTAAAACAACAAAAACTATACCTCACTATGTGGCGACTGAGTAAAACCCCTATTCGAATTTTCCGTACCAGCCGCTCTACTCTTCCACTCAGGCACTGTGCTCTTCGAAATCGTCGCATACAATGAACTTGTAGACGAATTTATCGATCTATCCAACGATCCTGTTGAACGATCCAATGAATTAAATTTCATTGGATCCGAACGAATTAGGCAATTTTTCTCCGGCTCGGCATCACTCGTGCTAGCTCGTTTAAAACTCCATGAATTTTCCATCGTCACTGGCGCAGTTCTAGCTGAATTTGGTCTGATTTGAACTTGCTCAAGAATTTTCCGATCGCTGATAGGGCTTCGAGCAGAGCTTGGATTTTCGCCATATAGAACGGTGTTTGACAAAATAGTGTTGTTTGAAGCTGTGTTGGGCTCAAAAGTGAAGCTTCGATCCAGACTGCCATGGTTGAGAACAACGGAGCTGATTCGATGAGAAGTTCGATGGATTGGAGGAACTTCGAGACGGGATCTAGTTGAAAGTGAATATGTTGGGAGGCCAAGTGTGTCACTTTTGGTGAGAAGTGGTCGTTTGGACAAGGGTTTTGTTGAAGGAACGATGATTGGGATGGATTCTGGAGAGAAGGTTGAACCGTTCTAAAATTATAGCATTGATCATTTGATCGAATAATTTTTATACAAACCATTTTGGGTGAAATAGCACCATTATCACTTGAAAACGATGAAACATTTGGCGAAAAATTTGATCCATTCACTGAATTTCCATCCGTAGATGAAATTGCTGATAGTTTTCCAGAGTAGTCGGAACTTTTTGATGAATACAAATGCGAGCTCCCTGAGTCGTTTCGTCCGATCAAAGTCTTTGTACTGTCAGTTGAATCTTTCTTTTTATGGCTTATAATAATGTCGGCTACGCGGAGGTCTTCAACTTTGTTAACATAGTTTCTACTAGTTGAGGGGTTGGGGTCAGCTGGGGGTTCTGGGGAACCAACCATGGAAGATGCTCTAAAAAATTGGATTGAAGTTTAGCAAAAGAATCATTAGTTTTTCAATATATACCTCGAGTCAGCATATTGTGACAACCTCAAAAACCGCACATCATGCTCATCCATGCTTTGATCTTGCGACGATATTGACGATTGAGCAGAAACCACAGCTCGAAAGGCATCTTGCCGAGCAAGTCTTCTTTCCGAAGCAGGTTTTGGAGAAGAATACAAAATTGGTGAGTCATCTGGTCTTGATAAATGAGACTTCCATTGATAACGATTCGGGAATTGAGTCTTGACATCAGAATTTTCTCGGCTAAGGACTGGCGTTCTGTCTTTGTCATCTGGAGCTGGTTCTAGGGCATTAAGCTCTTTTGAAGTCATGGAAATGTTCATTGGTTCGAGCTAAAAATTCAAAAGGTACAATAAAAGAAATCCAAAAATTACCCCAATTTCTTCAATTTTCAATCTATCTTTCAATTTTTGATTGTCCTCTTCTTGCTCTCCAACACTTGAATCAGACATTGGAGATTCAAATAGAGCAGAATCCGGACTTATGGAGCCATTGGCTTGTTCATTTTCAATTTCCTGACTAAGCCCGGAATCGGTGGAAAGATGAAGTTGAGGCTTGTTCGTAGGTACAAGAGGAAGAGGGCCATCATCAAAGCCGTCCAAAAGTTCGGGTGCATGCTCAATCAAATACATGGCAAGCTCGGGGACTTTTCTGGCTGAGTCGACGATGTCGGACACTAAAAATAGGTTATATTGGGTGTTGATGAAAAAAGGAGACGAAAAAATTTTTTTAAGTTCATAATTCTTTAAAAAATCACTCACTTGGATTCTCCAAAAAGCTTGGAGCAATGCATACAGCTAATGATTTCACATTCATTTTCGAATTTCCAGTCATGGAAATTCTCCCCAACAGCCTCAACACATTTCTCAACAATATCATATGAGTCGGTGGCAACAACTTCAATAAATTTTTGCACATTTTCTTTTTCTTCTCAAGATCTTGCTCGTCAACAACTTCCATCCATAAATGGTAATTTCCGGATAAAAGAAGCTGCCCTGGAATGCTTCGGAGGTATTCCTAAAATTTGATTAACAAAAAATGTGAATAATTTTTATACCTTGAGTAAAGATGCGGTGACATGGATATTGAATTCATTAAAATTCGGGACTTGACCTTGGTCGAGTTGGGTTTTTAAGATTCTGACGGTAGCTTGTTTTGGGGATTTTCTCAAGATTCCTTCGACGTCAGCACCATTATTCATTAAATGATCAATCATCGTGAGAACCGGTTGTGGAGGCACGGAGCCCTCAAGTTCTCGACCAAAGAGGCGTTTTGACTCGGATCGGCTTAGAACCCGTCTAAGATAGGTAAATTCTTTTCATTTTCTTTTCATGTCACATTGTTGCGACTTTTCGCTTCAATACACAATACGCCTTTCCTGATTCAGGGAAGCGTTTTTTTGCTTCAAAAATGTCAAATTCGGCTCCGAAAATGCTTATCTGGCCCTGATTCCGGGGATACAAAGTTTTTGAGACATTTTCGGGGTATACCCCTCGTAAGGGCATCTTTCCATGGTCAAAATCAAAAAATTCCTTCAGATTCGTGTTCCCCATGTCGAAACCCCTCCCCCCTGACACAAAATTTCAACCAATTTGGAGAACTCATTTAAACTGGCTAACAATATTCAACGCTACTTACTTAAACTGGCTAACAATATTCAACGCAGTACTCGGTCTCGGTGAGCTCATATGCCGCAAAACCAATCGACAATGCACTAGTGGACATGTGTCCAAATGAGCAAGTTGGGACTCCGATAGCGGAACTCCCGACTTCATGGCGTAGTCAACAAGCACTGCATAAACTACTTCAATGCCGTGTAGGGTCTGTACTCCATTGGCACCTGTTTCAAAACCGAGTTCGTAATGATGAGAGTCACCAGGCAGGTCTAGGTCTTCGATTAGTTCGGAAACAAGTTCGGAAGCTCGGATGCCGTTATTGACCTCTTTTCGAATGTTCTGAAAAATTATCAAGTTAAATAGAAAAAATAGCCGACCACACGTTTACTCAAACCTAATCTGACTATAAGCTTAAAATCGTCATCGCAATCTAGATCTTCAATGAAAACAATACATTTTAACTCCTACTTAAAGCTTTTCAAACATACGCAATAAATTTAGTCCAAAACGTAAACAGAATATAAAAGAATGTAGATGTAGTTAGATCAAGAAACATTGAGACCGAGGTTTGAGACGGCTTTTTGTTTGTGAAACAAAAAGGGTAAATAAAATTGTAGGTGAGAAAATTTTTGAAAGATCGAGATCATATAAAATTGATTAAAACTGGTGGATAAAAGCATGAAAATTTTTTGAGCAAACATACGTGTTCATATTTGATTTTAAAAAAGATTCTGATCTTTTAAAAAATTTCGTGGTCAAAATCAAAAAATTCCTTAGATTTGTACCCATGTCGGAAAACCCCTTGATACCTAATTTTCTTGCATCGACGATGCGTGCAATCGATTCTTCGACTAGAAAACCCCTAGTACGGTTGAAAATTTCGTCAAAAATAGACTTTTATAACCAAAAATCGACATTTTAAAATTAATTTGCAACATTGAAAAACCCCCATTTTTGAAAAGTCTGTATATTGACACGAAAACATGTTTTACGCTCAAAAAGACTGATTGGATCGTATTCAACATAAGTTCTTGTCTAATACTGAAAAAATTGAGACGAAAACGGATTTCTGGATCGAGATTTAGTAGAATAAAGCAAGGAAAGATACTTTCCGAAAAACCTACAGGGGGTGCGGAAATTATCCGACCCCTATACCAAAAATAGCAACTTTTTTCCGACTGATCTTTTAAGTTTTGAAATTTTGACTGAATGACAAAATATATAAATTTATAGGATATTTTTATACTTATTTCGCCTTGAGAATATAAAATGATTAAAAAAATCACCTGTTGGCGACCTTCCACACGAACTGAAACACTAACAGTGGTAGATTTAGCGGCTTGTTTTTTCTTTATACATTCTTCGAGTGTACGAAACCACTCATTTTTCTCTTCTTCGCAGCTAAAATTTTTTTCATTCAACCTAATGAGGAGTAGGCTAGGGCATATAATAGGATAGGGTAGGGCAGAGCATATGGCAATTTTTTGGCAAAAATTCGAAATTTTAAAAACGAATTATGCCATTTGACTCAGCTCAATAAGCCGAATAAAACGAGGTATATATCAATCACAAAATAAGCACCCACATGGCCGAATGGTTAGTGTGACAGGATTTTACTTTATAGGTGCTCTTTTTGAAGCGGCTGAGCGCTTCAAACGAGTACCATATCATGAGTTTTGGGGGTTTGATCCATGACCGAGTGGCTAAAGTGACAGGTTTTCAGTTTATAGGTCGCGGGTTCGAGTCCCACGTCAAATTTAAAGTTTTCCAATCCCATGAAAATTTGTTGCATATCTCAACATATGGGGGGACCCTTATGTTTAAAACCAATTCTCAAAAACGGAAATTTTGGCAACCCTACAAACACCTATAAAAGTTAAACTAAAACAATCATACCTAAAATGTGCAACATAATTACAAATAGGCCATCCAATAAGAAAACTATGAGTCCCACTATTTGAAGCCACCCACAATCGCTCCAAACTGATTTTCTCTTTCAACTTGTAGCTGTTTTCGCCTCTGTAAAATTTCAATGACTGGAAAATTTGAACAAGAAAGTTTAAAGTGGTCAGTAAACAGATGTTGCGCGGACCATTTATGTAAAAACTAGATCATGTCGTAACAATTGGGAACAGGGGTTGCGCTAGCAGTTATAAAAGTAATGTACTATTAAGCATTAGCTGCCGCAAACGACAGGGCTATTTTCCGTAAAACTTTTTTTCATAAAATTTTCTAAAAAACCCTATATGGGTTTTTCGATGCGGGGAATCCAAAAACGTATTTCCGATGTCTGAAAATTTTTTCTTGACCCTATATTGACTAACACCTTGGCTCAAAAAGGGTTTTTTATGTCAAATTGATGCCAATTTGGCCTGAAATTTTGTAATCGGAGGGTTTTCGAGTATGGCGAATCGATTGGCGATGGTTTTGTGAGCCAAAAATCGTCGCCAAGTATCCATGTAACCCGTGATTTTGCACTTATATTGCCCAATTTTCATTTTCTTTCAAAGAGTTTTATAAGGGTTTGATTTTTAAGGATATCAGGGAAGCAAAAGTTCGGGGACACTACCACTGTCGGATTTTGCGTTTTCGGTATTTTCAATACAAAAAACGCAAAATCCGACGGGGATAGTATTCCCGAATTTTCGTCGGTTGTCCCCGAACTTTTGTACGTTTTTTCCCGAACTTTTGCCCCTCCCCCTGATACAAAAAATTGATTAGAAAAAATATTTTCATACTTTTGTTTCGAAATCAACAACAAATCATTGAATAAAAATAAATAGCGATGATGTGTCAATAAAGTAGTTAGACTTGTAAGCTGAGTAGCACCTTCTTTAATATATTTACGCTTCATTTTTGGGGTGTTGGGGCAACTAGCGGCACCACTATTTCCTGTACCAGCATAGGAGTGAGCATGAACTAATTCACTGCGTTTCACTTCTTCTATTTCGATTTCGTCGAAGCCAAACGAATCATCAGTGCTTAGTCCGTTTCCTATAAAAATAGAATAGATGAAAGCCTAAGCTTAAGCCTAACAAGTAAACAACACGAACTTGGTTTCCTAGATTTTGACAAACAGTATCAAAAATGTTTGTTATGGTGCTTCTATAAACGTACTATACGATTTTTTTCTCATTCCTCACCGTTTGCAATAAAAACAGCAAAAAAGGCTTAAAATAAATATATAAGCAAAATTTGTAATCATCAATCAGTATCACCGGTAGTGTAGCGGATACGCTGGTACTGATTAAAGATTACAAATTTTGCCTATAAGGAAGAATATATTTATTTTAAACTTTTTTGCTGTTTTTATTGCAAACGGTGAGGAGTGGGTAAAATTCGTATAGTATCAGGGGGCAAAAGTTTCAGACCAGATGGACAAAAGTTTCAGAATTTCAAATGTTTCTAAAACGGTTGTCTAATGCTTAAACAAGTAGTAGAAGCTAAAAAACACCGATTCGATATTCGGAAACTTTTGTCCACCTAGTCTGAAACTTTTGGACAAATTTCTGAAACTTTTGCCCCCCCCCTCCTGACACGTTTATAGAGGCACCATAACAAACATTTTGTGATACTTTTTGTCAAAATCTAAAAAACCAAGTTCGTGATGCTTACTTGTAAGCCTAATCCTAAGCCTAACAAGGAATCCCAACTTGCCAATCACCAATTTGTTCAAAATAAGTGCAAAAAATAGTAGAAACTATGATGAAAAAATTGGCTTTCACTTGGTTGTTTTGACCGAGATACAAGCCAAGTAAAAAAATGCGAAAACTTATGTCTCCGGCCGCGGATCGAACGCCGGACATCTGAGGCCATAGTAAGCGGTGCTAACCACGGGGTTCGATCACCGGTCAGAGAATAAGTTTTTGCATTTTTTTAAAAATTTTTCTTAGCTCGTATATCGGTCAAAACAAGCAATTTTTTCACCATAGTTTCTACTATTTTTTGCACTTGTTTTGAAAAAATTTGGCAATTGGCAAGTTGGGACCATCCCTTGTAAGCCTAAGCTTTTTATCATCTAACAAAATTTATTTAAATATATAATTTTATCTTTTCACGAGTTCAAAAAATATCGATCCATAATCAAAATTATAGAAATTTATAGGCCTGAATTAAAATAAAAAATACCAAAATTTCTAAATGTAGTCCCGTTCGAACAAGCAGATAAAGATCTGTCAACACGAGCTGTGAATCTCAACCACGGCGATGATGGGGTGGATGACGCTGCACTAAGGTTTACGGAAGAAGCATCTTGAGATGAATGTTGTTGCTGAAATAAAAAACCGTGGATGAATGAAAACTTGTTTTCGTTAGTTTACATAAGCTATTGCTTAGATAATAAGTTTTTTCTACAAGTGGCTAATCTAATGCGATATGGCTGAGTGGGGGAGGATGGCCGATGCGGTGTGGCCGATCAACACTGCGGACGGAATATTAGAGGAGGAAATTTTATTCAATTTGTATGATTTACGGATTAACTGAAGAGTGGACATGTTCGGGCGGGATTTTTGGCGGAAATTACTAATTTATTAGTAGTTTTTGAACAATAGGTCATTTTCCAAAATGCGAAAAATTCTCATCGCTGATGGTAGTAAGCGTCTCATTTCACACTCAAATGGTTGAGGGTTCGATCCCGTACGGCGCACCAAAATACCGAAGAAGTAAAGGCAAAGGTCAAAATTAAACAAAAATTGCCAATCGACTCAGCTCGCCAAGCGCTTCAAAACGAGTACTATATCATGGGGGTATCATGACTTTTGGACGAAGGATCGAACCTGCGCCCTATGAGTGAAGGCCGAGCACGTTAGCCCATCGGCCATGATTCAACCCCCCAAACCATGATATTGTACTCATTTTGAAGAACTCGGCGAGCTGAATTGTTTGGCGAAATATTTTTAGATTTTGACTCTTGCCTGCAACTTTTCAGCATTTTGGACCACCGTGATATGTCATTTTCCAAAACGCGAAAAAACTCATCCCCCATAGTGAAGTGGCAAGCGTCTCACTTTACACTCAGATGGTCGAGGGTTCGATCTCACAGGCCGAAGCAAATTTTAGAGAACACATTGATTTGTACGCCGTGAAAAGTGAAAAATACAAACTTTCTCATACTATCTACTACCAATAAAAATTCATTTGCCTATGCGCACAACTCAAAAAGAAGATGATTTTTTGAAGGTTACACTTTTTCACTTTTGTAAATATGTTTCTCTTGCTGGTATGTATGTGTGCACGTTTTATAAATGGAATGGAGATAGACAAAAGGACCCAAGAGTCAAGACAGAATTGTTAAGATGTGTCGTACGTCGTACGAGCCAAGTAACAAGTATAAAATCTATGGAATGCGCGAAAGACAGGTAAAAAACTACGTAACCCGGTAAGCAAATAAATTCTAACTGTGCTATGTAATCGTTTACATACGTTATTTTGAGCGCGTTAAAGGACCACTCGGAAAAAAGACTATGAAAAAGTTATATATTCGGAAAGTTCATGAAAAATGGAGAATTTTTTGTTTTTACGGCATGTTCTGAATCGTTGTAATTTTTAAGATAATTGCGTTTGAAGTTGACGATTTTTAAACTCTGTGTATTACAACGAAAACATGAATGAAGTGAAAATTCGTCCCTGAATCAATAAAAATTGTGTATCGACGAGAAAATTCAAATTTTTTTGGCAGTTTTCATAAGTGGATGAAAAACGAGAATCTTTTTAAAAATTTTCGTGTCAATACACAACTTTTATTGATTCAGAGAATCACTGCGTTCAAGTTTTCGTTGTAATACACAGATTTCAAAAATCGCCAACTTCAAACGCAATTATCTCAAAAACTACGACGATTCAGAACATGCCATAAAAACAAAAAATGCTCCATTTTTCATGAACTTTCCGAATATATAACTTTTTCATAGTGTTTTTTCCGAGTGGACTGGTCCTTTAAGTATCTTCACAAGTTAAAACATATACCTCTAGTAGCAAGAATACAGAGCATACTACTGAAAGCATTCGATTAGTCGCATGTAGTGTACGACCAGGACCTGCTGCGATTGAACATTTTCGGCTTGCCGGTGGATCGATTCCAGAGTTAATAAAATCGCTTGAGTTTGATATAAAACTTTTTTTACGATCTTCGCTACAAATTTTCATTATTTAATTTTTTTCAAAACAATTTTATACCTCAGTTTGATTGTTCGAGCCAGTTTATATGTAAAAATCTAAAAATATCAATTTTTTTATACTCTTACTACATAAAAGTAGTAAGAGTATAAAAATGCTGGATAAAATTCGAATTTTTGACCAAAATTCGATTTTTCGGTCAAAATTCGACAAATAGAATTCAGTATGAGAGAAAGACCGAGCTCCGTCTTAAAATACAATTTATTCAAAAAAAAGATTGTAAACATTCTCAAATAGCATGACAACAAGTAATTTTTCGAGATGAAGCATGTTCTTTGTAAAATTTTTATGCCTAGATAATTGAGCTGAAAAAATGAATTTCAGACAATCCAAATTTTGAAGTTTAAAAAAAGTTAGGTACAAGGAGAGGGACCCAGAAAAGCGTGAATTTTTTTCAAAAATTTTTTCTAAAAAGATCCTTTTAGGGGTAATTTTTTGCGGGGAATCGATTGAACACATTCCCGCAGCGTGAAAATGCTTTCCTGAAACTGATTCAGAAAAGGGGGATATGTGTATTGAAACGAAAATGAACAAAATTTCGAGATTTCTCAGGAAAACAGATTTTCTAGTTTTTCTAGGTGGAGAATCGATTGTCGCATTTCCGAAGCGTGAAAATGCTTTCCTGACACTGATTCAGGAAAGGGGAATATGTGTATTGAAATGAAAATAAGCTTGCTAGCCTAGCTAGTAACCTGGAAGGCTGGTAAGCTAGTAGTCTAACTAGCTAGTATGTTGGCAAGCTAGTAGGCTGGTAGGCGGTATGCTGGAAAGCTAGTATGCTGGCTAGCTAATAGTAGGAGGGTAGACTGTACTCTCCAAAAACATATTCACCTAATCAACGTCAATGAAGAGTTTTCACGCTTCTCGAATGCATGCAATCGATTTCCCACCTAAAAAATCTGTTTTCCTGTGAAATTTCGAAATTTTGTTCATTTTCGTTTCAATACATACATCCTCCTTCCCTGAATCAGAGCTAGGAAAGCATTTTCACGCTGCGAGAATGCGCGCAATCGATTCCCCACATAAAATTACCCCTAAAGGATCATTTTTTTAAAAATTTTTTGAAAACAAATTCACGTTATTTTGGGTCCCTCTCCCGGAGTACGAAAAAATTAATTTTTAGAGCAAAAATTATAATTCCAATAAATAAACTAAAAAATTTTCTGCTCCTTTTTAGACAAAAAGTCATAAAGAAATTTAAAAATTGTTTGTTGAATATCTCGATAATTAAAATAAGTTGTGGAAAAATAAATATTTATCATGCCCATCTAATAACTTATTAATGGAAGCATCATAAAAATTTCCCTAAACTTTAGTTTCAAGATTGCCTCTATTTTCATGAAAAGACAAAGTGAATAACAAAGAACACGTTAGGTTAAAGACTTTACGTCATGATAAATAAGCAAATTTCGAAAAAAAGAACTATGACCAACATGAGGAATAAATTTTCTTTTTTTTGAAGAAATTTGATTTTCGCCGAGTCAGTTTAACTTAATAGACTCACTGGGTCTCTTCAATAAAAAGGTCGTTGCGCCTTTAAAAGTCAAACATAATAGAGGAAAAAAAGATTGCTATTTGCACTTTTAATGTCAATAAGGACTTACAATTAGCA
>JAQGCP010001234.1:0-12947 GCA_034699885.1 Acrobeloides thornei | reverse complement strand
TTTATTGATGCCTATCCAACAGCGCCCAAGTTTAGCTTAACTTGGTTAAGTTATTTGACACATGATGGTTCTAACGGCCTATTCCATGCGGATGATTTTTTCAGCAAATTTTTTGAAGAAAATCGAGAAAAAGTACGTCTAAGAATATCTCAGAAAGAAAGTGGCACAGTACAAGGAGAAATTCCCTTCTCCCATTCGCTCCCTACAAACCTTCCGAAGATCGAAAAAACCTAAGAATCTCCTTATGTCTCAAATCCTTCCGTCAAAAAATTACAAAAGCCTATCCCATATGACATACCACTTTGACTTAAACTTACCAAATTTTAGCTGAAAAATGCCTATGTCTTCTTATTGGGTGATCATGGGCCTCGTCTTGACGACCTTCGCTATAAAACTGAAATTGGTGAAATTGAAGATAGAAATCCTTTCTTTATGTTATCAGTGCCAGAAACGATTCAAAAAGACGACAAACTAATGAAAGTTCTTCAATCAAATTCAAATCAGCTACTTACTCATTTGGATATTTATGAAACCTTGATTGAAATCGGGTGGATTTATAGTAAAAAGGTTGTAGTCACACATAAATCAGGGTCTAGATTTCATGGCTTTGCATCGGGGAGGGGGTGAACTTCTAATCAATCTTATACAAACTAGCCCACAAAAGTGAGCCCCGTGGAGCGCGAGTGGATCACTAAGACGATTTTTTCAAAAATTTGCCAAAATTACCTTGGGGTACGAAGGCCTTCATGCGAGACCTCCATTGCACAAGCCCATTTTTTACCAGCACAGGTGCGCGACCTCCACCAAATTGGGTGGACTTAGGGGAGCTTTGTACACGTGCGGTTCTGGAGGTAAATTTAGAAGAGACCTGAATTTTTGAAACCCCCTCCAAGTCCCAAAAATTTTTTTAAAACGTATGTTGCTACTTGGGGGTAACCCTCATATGGGACATAATTTAATGAATTTTTTAAAATTTTCTTTTCTATATCTTTTTTAGACCCTAGAAAATATGAAACACTTCCGAACAGGTCGATATGGCACTTCCTTATCAAAGGGTCAGAGCTTATTGCATCCTTTGCCACAACCGAGAAATTGTTTGACATTACCAATTCCGTTAGAGTTTTGCATTTGCAAGTTTGAAAAGAAACAAATAACGGTTGAAGATTTTGGAAGAAAATTAGGCGAAGCAATGGTACAGTTTATAAATGAAGAATTTTATCGCTTCAATGTAACAGAATTGTGTGAAAAATTCGAGTTGGACGAAAATTTTGAGCCAAAAATTGAAGAGATTCAAATGAGTAGTGGAAGAAGAGTTTATGAAGTTGTTATACAGGTAAAAAAGAAAATAAAAAATATTCACACCTGTACAGAATCCCATTCACAACACGGAAAATTTTACTTGAGAGTTGTCTACCTCAGGCTAGCGCGATTTTTTCTATGTAGTATGTCTACAGCAGCAGGAATGCGCTATAGACATATTGCTTAAGCCAAAAATTCGCATAAAATGGCCATCACTTGCTTCAAAAATAACTATTTATCAATTTTTTTAAGCCGAAAATGGGCGCAAAAGTTTTTAGACAACACCAGGACTTGCAAAATTTCGCGGAATTGTTGGCATCAAACCAAATAAGACTATCTATGACGAATCACCATTCGAAAATCTCTCCGAAATGCCCTCTCGTTTTGATATGTACATTGTTCAAACATGTGATGCTCTTCCACCACCGATCGACCCACTTTGCTATTGTAGAGATCAGAAAAACAAGTTCAGAGACCCAAAAATAGGACATCGAATCAACATTTACCATCCAGAAAGTTTAGAAACATACGAAGCATTTGCCGGAAATTATCAAATCGAAAATAAAGTTTATTGAATTTTTTATGTTTTATTATGTATATAAGTAAAGGGTGATATTTTATCATAAAAATAATTCAAAAAGTAATATTAAATAACATTTTAAAATATATTTTTTGATAATATGAAATTGGGCAAAAGTTTTCTGACACGATTGGGACTAGAACCCGGACAACCTGGCTACCGTCCAAGTGGTCTACCATTGTGCTACCTAGACTTATAACTGATTCCCGTTAGTTGGTAAATACATATTTGTCGAGTTGATATAATAATCTTACAAGGAACAGTAGCAAACTGAAGATCACTTTGGCTGAAACCCTTGTAACCGAGTCAAAAATGTCGATCTTTGTCAAAAACCCGGTTAAAAAATCAGGGTATATCTCGAAGATTGGGCATAACTTTTTATTGAAACAAAAACTTGCTATAAGAGTCTATATAAAAATTATAGGACAGATTCTCAGCTTTCACAAGAGTGGTCGATGAGTTCAATCGCTACGAAGAGTTATGACCAGGGTGTCCACATTATCTTATTTATAAGATCGTGTTTAATACGGCGTGTTTAATTCGAGCTCTACTATTCCAAAAATAAGATTATCCTTGTTAGAATATGAAATTTTTCTGCATTTATAACACCGCAAAATGCTGTTTTTAACATCATTGGATTTGCATAGACCAATTAGACTGAGGGCTTCAAAGAAAATGATGTTTAAGCAGGTGGTTTTAATCAATTAACTTTGTTCGCAATACATTTTTTCGTTGTTAAAGTTGCTAACAAAATCTTACGTTTTTAGTGTTAAAATTGATCTCATGACCATAAAGTCTCTTTGTAGATAAAGATTGTATAAATTTTTAACTCAACTATAATCTTAAAATGGCAAATATAACCTTAACAGAATTTTTTATAAATTCTTATGCTGTTGGAATGCATGTAAACAGTGGATTTTCTATATTTATGACAAGCATAAGTGTTTATTTAATCCTTTTTAAAACACCCAAGGATATGGAAGCTTATAAATGGTATTTATTAAACGTTGTGGTAAGTTACAGCTTGACTATCGTATCTCCTTTAATAGACCTATATTGGCGTAGCTACTGTGAGGGGATGTGCGCAGGATCAGTTTTTTGCATATGTGAGGGCGCGAAAGTCTTCCACCCCAAATCACCACCCTAGATTTCGATTTAAAAATTGAACCCCATGGGCTCAAATAGAGGAAATACATTATTTATTTTTCAATATAATAAAACATTTTGAGATATGCTCAAGTTTGTTTGATTTGCATATGACATTGATGTACGTTCCATTACCATTGTTTCCGGTATTTTTGTAAGTTTTCTTACAATTTTAAACTTTATATTATAGGCACCTGTAGTGTGTATTGAAGGATATTATAAATATTTTATAAATCTCAATCATATTCCATTTGTAGGTTATAGGGCATTTCTAGCCTAGGTGAAAAAGTTCATTTATGGTGCATGGGCAAATGGCTCAAAAATTCATATTTAACAGGGAGGGCTCGATACTCACCGGAAATTTCAATTTTAGCGAATCCAAAAACTATTCATCCCCACGGGTTTAAATTTTGTCCCCCTCCAGAACAAACAGAGACCCTGAAAGGGGACCAATGACCCGATGGGGTCTCATACGCGGAACCAATTTGGGGTCCTGGATCAATTGAGTTCCGCAGCCAAAGTCCTTGAAGAGCCCTTGGGCCCAAACAGGTTCAAGTACCTGGAGCCCGTACCCATTTTTGGAGTCTGGTCAAATATAAAGCCGATTTGCAACGACTCTAAGGCTGCGTTCAAGTATGTCAAAAAAGTTGTCAAAAAACAATAAAAATTTATAATATCTGGAGTTCTCCCGGGAGCCTAACTATAAGACACTAACCTTTTATTTCTATCAAAAGCACAATGGATTTCCGCCAGGTTTTCGCAATTGGTCTCGTGGAGTAAACGTTACCAAGCTTCTGAATTCTCATGACGCTAAACTAACCGGCCTAAAATAGGGAAATAACCGCGGGTGTAAACCCGATAAAAATATCAAAGAGAGAAAGTATATAAAGAAAGTTGCAGCATAAAAATATCAAAACTGCAACTTTCTTAAACTTTATTTGTCTAAATTTCGCAACCACAAAACAATACCAAACCACAGTAAAAGTTTAGCAACACATTTCATAAATAATAAACATTTAAAGAAACGGCGCAGGAGAAGTTCTTTAGAGAAAGAACTTCTCAAACCTTTACTTTGCAAAACGCCGGCAGCAAGAATGGAAAGAAGTAAATTAACACGGCACGGTATGAAAAACTAAACACAAGGAACTAATAGAACAACAGCCAGAGCTCGCAACCGTTGCATCAAAAGCCCTTTCACAAAAACATGATACAATGGCAACGCAATGCGCGATAAGAATGCGATGCGAATAAAAACAAAACGATGATAAGATGCGACGTACAACCAATGCGACGAAAAATGCGATAGATATAAATAGAGTGAGAAAAAAGATGATCGAATGAAATACAATAACAGAGATTTCGCGCTAATATACAAAACAATTCAAAACATAAAGAGACTATTCTAAATTGATCTTGTTGTGGCGCATTCTTTACGTTGGTATAAGCCATATATAAAATTTTTGTTTCTGAATTCAAAATATTTTTTCAGCATTCAAAAATACAAGCGAAAACCTCGGGAAGTGAAATTCTGAGTCTTGAAGTTCCTCCCATTGTGCCAAGCTTCCACAGTTCAATAATTAAAGTTTATTATATTTTAAAGGTAATTTTTTTTACCAAACCCACATATTTATTGACAAAACCTTAGGTAAGCGTGGATGCTCATGGCTTTATGAATAACACTATGAATTTTGACTTGCCTATTCTAATCGGAACATATCCGATAATTCCTCGAGCTATAGAATCCCCTGCATATCCTATGGCTCCTCCAGATTATGTTGCGCCTCCTCAATCAACTGTACCTCCTGAGGCAATATGTAAGTGTCGATTCAAACCTTGTTAGATCATATTTAAATTTAGTTGGCCCACCACCATCTTATGCAGTATGCCAGTTTGGCCTAGGAACTGTTGCATTGTATGATGAAGATGCAAAGAATGCTGAAAATTTTGGGTTTGCACCGAGATATCCTTATTATAATAGTGGCATAGCGAATTCTTATCCAGCATTACCAGAACTATCCGCTTCTATACAATTATAGTACAAACATGATGTACAAATCCATTATTACAAAAAAGATATCACATATCATATCACCATTTATTTATCTAGTCAATGCTATTTATTTCATACCTGGTCAGGGGGTTCTGAGCATATTAGCTTTAAAATGTCAATGTTCAAAAAAAATTTCATGCTTAAAAAGAACAAAAACAAGATTACAGTAAAAACGACTGCATTATGAAACAGATCGTTTGCTTTTTATACGAACATATGAAACGTCTGAAATAATTCTAATATATGAAACAGAAAAAATTTAGAAAGAAGTTGAAATTTATGAAACATTTATTTTTTAACTCTATGAAACAACTGAAATACAAACCAAACGGTGCGGCTTTTCATCGCTCTGCATCGTGACTTAATTCTTTTTGCCAAAAAATAGGTTTCATAAAAATTGTATAAAAATTAAAATTCGACAGTTAAAATATCATTTTTTACAAAAATTAAAATTCCATAGGCGCTTCTGCCTTTATCTGCTTGCGTTTAAATTCAAATGATGCTTTGAAATTTTTTCCTTGCTTAATTTCCTGAATTAGATAGATCTCCACTTTATCTTCTGCTATGTTTTGCTGCCTTATAGTTGGAGATGGAAACATGTCTTGGATGCCTCTTTTTAATATCTAAAAAATGATTTTTATATAAAAATTTTAAATTTGTTTACTTGTAGTTTTGTATCTAAATCATCCCAAGTAAGCATGCATACATTTTTACTAATAAGGTTTATATCAAAAGTTGCTTGCTTGCAATATTCAAAGGCATTAACAAATTTTGATAGCCTTGAAAACAAAGAATTGGAATAGGAAGAAAACTAAAATTTTTACATAATTCATAAATATTAAAATCATCTTTCTCTGGGGAACAACCTTGTAATGCATCACTTTTCCGGGAAAATTCATTTTGGTGTTCAAAAATTCAATATACTAATTAATTCAGTTCATAGGTGTTAAGGGTGTAGGAATCCCCAAAAACAAACACACGAATCCCCAGAGGGGGATGCGTATATTTGTTTGCATGCGAAAAATGTAAACGTTGTCCAAATTATTAAAAAAATACATCTTCTTCAACATCAACTGGTATTCTATTCATCATCAACTGGTATTCAGACGGAAAGGACCATCCTTGTGCATAAGTTAAAATTTGAAGATTTGGCAAGCATTTTGAAAAATCTTGTAGCATAGGTTTCCATTTTTCTACATCAAAATAACAATCATCAACTATTCTAATTTCAAGCTTCTCTATGTGCGGATTTGTGCGCGCTTTAATATCACTAAAAGAATGGACTTGTAAATAAATTAGATGTAAATTCTGTTTTAGAATTAACAAGGAACGGGATGGTACTTGATGGTCACAGATTGTTTCCGGACCACGTTAAAAATGTAGTAGGAGCTATATTAAGAAAGATTTAAAAATATATATTAAGAAGATTAAAATAGGTCAGAAGTCGCAATTCGCTCATTGAATGACTCCACAAATTCAAAAATATTGTTTAATTCTAGATGCAAAAAATATTGATTACGGTAGGATTTGAATCTGAGGCCTTGTGGGCGTGGAGCTAACTTTCTATACGCTCGGCACTATTCCGATATTTTGAAACAGAATTTCCTCGTTATGCGTTTCATACATGGGCAAGGGGGGTAGGTCGAAAACCCAAATGCGATATGTTTGTCGACCAAAAAAAAAAAAACGTCGCAGGTACAATTTTTGCGACCTGCGATACAATTTTTCCATCATACCCAACTGCGACATGTTTTCTACATTTTACCCAACTGCGATATGTTTTCTGCATTTTACCCCCTCTTGCGGCGATATGGGGGTGGGTCAACCCACCCCTTGCCCACGTATGGTCGAACGGCCAAAGGCATTTCAATCTTGCTCTCGCGAATCCACTAGCTACCTTGTTCGATGAGCTCGCGGCTAAATTTTGCACAAAATTGTAGCTCTCGATTCGTAGATGATGTTTAAAAAAGAATTATTCAAATTGCTAATGTCCTTGCCGAGAAAATCAATTTTTTCCACAACAATACTTTTTCGTGTGTAAAGAATATGCCACAACAAGATCAATTTAGATAATCCCTTTATGTTTTGAATTGTTTTGAATATTAGCGCGAAAACTCTGTTCCTTATATTTCATTTTGTCATCTTTTATATCATTTTATTTGTATCTATCACATTTGACGTCGCATCATTATCGTTTTATTTTTATTTGCGCATTTATTCTTATCGCGCACCGCGTTGTTATCGTATCGTGTTTTTGTGAAAGGGATTTTGGTGCAACGGTTACGAGCTCTGTGCTGGCTGTTGTTCCATTGGTTCCTTACGTTTAGTTTTTTATAATGTGCCACGTTGATTTACTTCTTTCTAGTCTTGCCACCGACGTTTTGCAAGGTAAAAGCTTGGAAAGCTTCTTTCTCTAAAGAGCTTTCCCTGCGCCTCTTTGAATGTTTACTTTTTCTGAAATATGTTGCTAAACTTTTACTGTGGTTTTGTATTGTTTTTGTGGTTGTGAAATTCAGACAAATAAAGTTTAAAAAAAGTTTTGGTTTGATATTCTTATCGGGTTTGCATCTGCGGTTTCTCTATTTTTAGGCCATTTAGTTAAGCATCACGAGAGTTCAGAGGCTTGGCGACGTTTACTCCACGGGACCGATCGCGAAGACCTGGCGGAATTCTGTTACGCTTTTGGGTGAAATAAAAGGTTAGTGTCTTGCAGTTAGGGCCCAGGGGGATAGGCCAAAATTATAAATTTTACACGTGTTATTGAAACGAAAACTTTTATTTATTTGTTCTGTCGCCATTTTTTTAATATTTTCCCCCTCCGTGATAAAAACAAAATAGAATAATAAACTTTTCTAATTTGTTCTCCGTCTATAAGAGTGCTCTTCATGTGCTTTTATATGATAACAAGTCATTCTTTATCAAACGCGTTTACTTTTATTAGTTTCACATTGTATTTAAAAATATATAAGCGGAGGACTTCGACTAAAATAATAAGATTTGCGATTATTTAATTCAAATCTTGGCGCTTTTTCCTACAAAATGGTGAAAAACTTTTGGTTTTTATCTATTTTCTTAGTGCTTTTTATTGTCAAAATTTCCTATTCTGGAAGCTTTCAAGTCGATTATCCTAACAAGCAATTTCTTAAAGATGGAAAGCCATTTCGGTACATCTCCGGAGAGATCCATTATTTTCGCGTTCATCCTGAACTCTGGCTTGATCGGCTACAAAGGATTCGAGCGGCCGGATTCAATGCTATACAAGTTTATGTTCCATGGAACATGCACGAACCCTTTCCTGGAGTGTAATTCTTAGAGATGTTACTTTGCCACTTTTTAATAGTAAAAGCCACGTTTTTGAATTTTTTGTAGTCATTCAAAGTTAAATTTAAAAAAAATTGAAATTTGATCAACAATTGCAAAGATCTTAAAATTGGTCAAAATTAGAAAAAAAACGAAAATTCGTTTTTTGGCACAAATTTTGCCACTTTCTAAGAACGGCATGTAACATCTCCAGTAATTCTTCACAGATTTAAATACCAATGAGAAAATTTTTTAGATATGACTTTTCCAATGGCTTAAACTTCACACGATTCTTCTCTATGGCTCAAACCCTTGGACTAAACGTTCTCCTTCGCGCAGGTCCTTTTATAGATGCAGAGCATGAAAACGGCGGTCTCCCTTGGTGGCTACTAAACTACGAAAATATAGACCTAAGAACGTCTGATCCTAAGTAATCTTTAATCTCCATTACTAAGAATGCATAATTGGATAAATATTTTTTGTGCTCAAAATATTTTTTCGCGCTTAAAAATTACTTTTTGCGCTAACTTTAAAAAAATATTTCCGAGAATAATATGTAAAAGTCATCCCCTTTAAAAACTTAAAAATGCAAAACAGCTAAATGGTGCAAAAAAAGAGATCAAATCTATTAATTTCGAGTATTGTTTTCATCAAATGTGTAAATGAAGTCGGAAATAATTTTTTAACGTTTTAGCGCTAAAAAGTAATTTTAAGCACACAAAAATTTTGAGCGCAAAAAGATACTTTTAAACAAATAAATATTTATCCCGCATAATTTAGCTATTTGGCAGCTATCCAAAGATTTTATAACGTCTTTTTAAAAGCTTTGGAGCCATCTTTATACAAGAATGGTGGCAATGTTCTCATGGTAGCCATAGAAAATGAGTATGGTGGAAATTTGGGGCACAATCATGTATGTGATCACAACTACACTTATTTTTTGCGAGATTTGTTCTGGAGTGTTCTCGGAAATGATGTGGTTTTGTATACGAGTAAATTGATTGTTTCCTTTAAAATGCTCAAGGTGAATTTCTTTAGCTGACAGCGCAGATAGCTCATCGGCACTTCAATGTGGACATGTCAATGGAACATTTACCACTGTTGACTTTGGTACTAACAATTTAGATTACCAGGATTTAGTCAACCACTTTACGTTACAACAATCATTTAATCCGGATAACGGTGGTAAGTACAAGGGGTTTTCAGCCTCAGATAGTGATCTTGCCGAAAACGAATCCCAAAAACTCCCCATAGGATCAACAATTGGAAAAATAAAAAATTTAGCAAAAATTGGAAAAATCGATAATTTAGTCAAAAATGTTTAAAAAATCAAAAATTTGATCAAAAACTAGAAAATCTGAATAGGAAGGTTTGCCAATTTTTTCAAAATTTATGATTTTTTTTGATACCCATTAGATTTTTTCACTGGTTGGAGATTGACCCAGTACCAAGTTGAAGACCAGGGTTTTTTGGTCTTACAGGTAACCCATACTTCAAAAAATTCTATCTTTTTAAGGATAAATCGTTTTGACTTGAACTCTCTTTTATTTTTCAGGGCTACGCACGCGCTACGTTTCTATACACTTTCTATAGTCGGTGGACTTCATAAAGTTTTCTGGTTAGGTTTGAAGGAGGATGCCTATACATTTTTATACCTGTGGGAACCCCCAAATTTTCACAAAAATTGGTTTATCTTAGTAAGAGAGTTCCAGAACATCCTAATTTTTGCATATGTCAAACCTCTCAACTAGTTCAACAAAACTAAGTAATAAAAAATTCAAAATTTCAGTTTGTTGAGGTCTATTCGAGCCTTTGGAGATGGTGATGCTGAAGGAGGTCAAAAATTGGGGTTCCCACAGGTATAAAAATCTATAGGCATCCTCCTTCAAATCTAACCAGAAAACTTTCCTAAAGTCCACCGATTATGGAAATTGTATAGAAACGTAGCGCGTGCGTAGCCCTGAAAAATAAAAGAGAGTTCAAGTCAAAACGATTTATCCTTGAAAAGATAGAATTTTTTCAGGTCCGGCTTACCTGTAAGACCAAAAAACCCTGGTCTTCAACTTGGTACTGGGTCAATCTCCAACCAGTGAAATAATCTAATGGGTCCCCAAAAACAAAAGTTGCTTAAAACTTTACGAAATATAATGTTATGTATTGAAGAAAATCAAACATTTTCGGATTTTTATGAGAAAGCCATTGATTCTTAGGTTTTTCTAGACGGGGGGAATCGATTGCGCTCAAATTTTTTTGTACCTCATCATCAAAAAATTCTAGGCCCCGGAGTTGATTCCGAGTACTATGCTGGATGGATAGTCGACTGGGGTAGATCATACTACAGTATATTTCATCACACTCAACGTGTCGTAAACGACTTTACGCGCATGTATTCGCTTAATGCATCATGGAGTGTTTACATGTTTCATGGCGGGACGAATTTTGGCTTTCAGAACGAGTGGAATGTAAGCTAACTTTCTTACAAAAAGAATTGCTACAGTAGCGACCAAAAGTATTGCCCCAAAGGTCTAATTTGCGAGAAAACTAATTTTTTTACTATTATCAAAAGAGATCGGACAAAAACTGGTTTTTTTATACGTATTCTAGCTTTTGTCTTAGCCCTAGCCTTAGTCTTAGCTTTAGCCCTAGCCTTAGCCCTAGCTTTAGTCTTAGCTTTGGCCTTAGCCTTAGTTTTAGCTATAACCTTAGCCTTAGCTCTAGCTTTAGCTTCAGCCTTAGCCCTAGCTTTAGCCTTATCTCTATTCTTAGTCTTAGCCCTAGCCGTAGCTTTAGCCCTAGCTTTAGTCCTAGCCTTAGATTTTGCCTGAATCGTATTTGTCGCAATTTGGAAAAAATTTTTATTAAATTTTCTCTTTTGGTAATAGTAAAAAATTAGTTTTCCCGAAAATTAGACCTTTGGGGCAATACTTTTATTCACTACTTTAGGTTATCACTTCGTACGATTATGGTGCTCCAATATCCGAGAATGGTGATGTCACCCCATTGTACGTTGGCATCCGAAACATGATTCAAAACCTTACCGATTGGGACACGCCACCACAAGCTATCCCCCAAAATAACACGTACGTTTGTTTGGTATAACAACCCTTAGTGCATGTCTCTAGTTAGTTGAGTAGAGTTGGTCGAGAGCCTCGACAAGTACGGTCCCTATTTAAAACTATTGGTTGCCCTTCCCCTCTAGTCTACCCGTTTCTTACGGTCCTGATCGACATAAAATGACATTTTTCAGCAAAATCAACTATGGAACTGTAGCTCTGCAACGTGTTGGAACTAACCTCATTTCAACATTAACTCAAATCCTAGAAAGTTGCACAACTTCTAATTATCCAATGACTTTCGAGCAGATCAATCATGGTTACGGTTTTGTTCTATACACGACAACGTTGCAAAAATCCGGAAAAACTTTGTCAATTCCTGGCATTCGAGACTATGGCTATGTCTTTTTGAATAACGTGTATCAAGTATGTTGGGTCGCCGATTTCTAGATATTTTTTAGGGGATGATAAACCGCGAAGTTTCCAGCACATATCACCAAAATGTTTCAATAAATTTGACAAATGCGAATTCGGGAGACGTGCTACGAATTTTGGTCGAAAACGGAGGAAGACAAGCCTATTGGACTATAAATGATCGCAAAGTAATCCTTATATATTAAAGAGCAAGTGTTTGTTTGTCTGCTTGCTTATCTGTCCGATTTTCGGACCTTGGCGTGCACTCGCGCTACGACGATGCTTTCTAGGATAAAATTGGCCCAGAAATGGATTGTGCGCATTTTCAGAGCGCGAAAGCCACTAAAAATCAAAGCCATCAAAGTTTATAACGGGGAGTTAATGGCCAAGTGGATATGCACTAGACTTTTGGCCCTTAAGGATTTGGGACTATGTATCCGACTCCATGATGCCAGAAAAATACGAAGCGTTTATGAAATGGTACCTTGCCAACTACCCGACACATTTCCTCATCGACACAGAGATTGAAGACTATTGTGGAAATGATACTGAAATTCTACTCCATGTACTCGTGGCACTCCACAATTTGTTTCTAAAAATTGCCGACAATGTGAACATTTTCGAAGATTCAATCACCCTGTGTAAAGGGCTAAAAAAGGACAAAAATTGGAAAAACAAGTGGAGTTAAATTTTCAGCGGAGGAATCGACCCTTGGGCGGTCTTGGACCGCGCCGTAGGCGCGAGGCTAGACTTCGATGCTCGCGTGTCTCATGCTTTGTCTCGACTTAAAGGCCCTACTTCATACGAGCACCATCTGATTTTGCAAGTAGTTTATACATGTCGAGTGTGTATGAACTACTTGCAAAGTAGTAGATATACCTTCGAGCGCCAACGACGCTCGGCGCTTGATCTCCCGGTACTACGTCAAAAAAAATCGAAAATTTGGTGAAAAAATATAAAAAATCGAAGATTGACAATAATGATGACAAAAGTAACTAAAATTGATTTAGGGACTGTTTAATGCCACCCTTGATGGGAACATCCTCCAAAATTGGATTCAATGTGGTGTTAATTTAACTGAAGCTTCGGTCAACTCCTTATCTGG
>JAQGCP010001233.1:0-12954 GCA_034699885.1 Acrobeloides thornei | reverse complement strand
GAAAATTCTGATTCATGTTTTCGTTTCAATAACCCAAAACAATGTTCAAATTGGATAATTTTGGTGTCATTTTGTTTACCTCGTTTAGCTATAAAAAATTGCTACAAAATCGAATTTTTTACTCCAAAAATTAAATTTTTTTGTAAAAAATTGAATTTTTGCTCAAAAATCGAATTTTTACCCTAAAAATTGAATCTTTGTGAAAAATCAAATTTTTGCCCCAAAATCGAATTTTTCGTGAAAAATCGAATTTTTACCTCAAAATTTGAATTTTTTATGAAAAATCGAATTTTTGCCCCAAAATTTGAATTTTTGTGAAAAATCAAATTTTTGCCCCAAAATCGAATTTTTTTGCTCAAAAATCGAATTTTTCGTGAAAAATCGAATTTTTACTCAAAAATCGACTTTTTGCCCCAAAAATTGAGTTTATCGAATTTTTTTTAAATCGATTTTTTAATCGAATTTAAGTTTGCATATTACAACGAAAACATGTACACAAAATTCAAAATTTCAAACGTAATTTTCTCGAAAACTACAAAGATTCAGAACATGCCATATAAACAAAAAATGCTCCATTTTTCATGAATTTTACGAATATCAAGAAACAAATGGCAACTTTTTTCCCCTGGACTGGTCCTTTAAGAGGTTTTCTTTTTTTCAAAAGAAGAAAACCTCTTTCGTTGTTTTTGGCCGATTTTAAAAGAAAAAAATTTCGACTTTTTGACCATGATAAGTATCTCCCAACAAGTGAACTATAGCTCCAACTTTTCAATTATGAATCATTGCTCTAATTTACATCTCTCTGCTAACGCGAACATGGCTACCGTTTTTGCATGAAAATTGGCTGTCCTCGCTTTCTATTTAACAATCAGTGGTGGCTTTTATTCATTCATTCAATTCTAAAGCTTCTTCAACAATGATTCTCAAGACCATCCATTTTCTTCCGATGGGAAGCTTGACACAGCGGGAAGAGGCTTATTGGTGCGGATTCGTACTCATTATTGTCAACTTTTTAATCGTCGTTGGATTGCATCTTTTTTCGATCAAGAAGGCTTTGATTTCCCAGCTGTCACCAACTTCAATTTGTCTTAAATTTGTAAGTCTTATACATTCTTTTTTCGCCTTTTATTAGGTAGATGTGTGAGAATTTGTATGATTATTGAAATTTCTCCAGCCAAAAAATCTACAGGGTGTAAAAAATCGGAATTTGGGCTATTTTTTCATGTTTTTTCGAAATTTGTTTTCAAAAATGTTTTTTTTTATGCGGGAAATCGATTGCGCGCATTTCCAACGCTTCCCTGACCCTGAATCAGGGAATCAGAATGTGTGTATTGAAGCGAAAATCGAAATTTTTATATTTTCTCTCTGAAAATGATCTTTCAGGGGGTAGATTTATGCATGGAATCAATTGCGCGCATTCCCGAAGATTGAAAACGTTTCCCTAATTCAAGGAATCGGAGTGTGTGTATTGAAGCGAAAGTCGAAAATTTTTTGATTTTCTGACTGAAAATGATCTTTCAGGGGGTAGATTTATCCGCATTCGATTTTTCGCATAAAATTACCCCTAATATATCATTTTTTTAAATTTAGCAAATTTTTGTCGATTTTTGCTCCTGGGGTGACCCCCTGATCCATAATAGCAATTTTCTAGGTTGGTATAGGAATATGTTTGGCAATAAGTGCTTATTTGACGATGTACCAGCTGGCATGGAGTGCTATGCACCTTGGCCAACTTCCTCTAACTTATGAAAACCGTCAACTGTATCCTTGTAAGTTTGAAAGTAAAAAAAAGTATATACAGTGCGTCTCACGTACATTCATACCCTAAACTTGTGATCGTATCTCGGACGAATAAAAAGTTTTTTCGATGGGATTTTTTTTAGGTGATAGCTGATGGAAAGCTGAACAAATCCTGTACAAAATTGTGATATTTGCATATTTTAACAATTTTATTTTTCACTTTGAAGTTTGACTATTTTCAAAGTCGATTTTCTCCACCTTAACAAAATGCTAGAAATTTAATTTTTTTATGAAAATATACAGCTTTAGTCCCTCTAACACATGCAAAAAATCGTATATAACAATTATTTACCAATGGCGAGATATTTGACTTTGAAGCTGATAAGCAAAAACAAAATCCTAGATTAACTTGTGATGATGGTGTAGTGGTAAGCGCGTTCGGCTAGCAGCCTTAAGGTCGAGGGTTTGATTCCCGGGTGCGTCATTTTGTTTTTGTCTCATTTTTTATTTGACTTTGAAGCTGATAGTAAAAAAAATGAGGCAAAAACAAAATGACGCACTCGGGAATCAAACCCTCGATCTTAAGGCTGCTAGTCGAACGCGTTAACCACTACACCATCACCACAAGTTAAATTAGGATTTTGTTTTTGCCTATCAGCTTCAAAGTCAAGTATCTCAGCACTGTTAAATAATTTTTATATACGGTTTTTTGCATGTGTTAGAAAGACTAAAGCTCTATATTTTCATAAAAAATTAAATTCGGAGCATTTTGTTAAGGTGGAAAAAATCGACTTTGAAAATAGTCAAACTTCAAAGTGAAAAATAAAAATGTTTAAAAAAAGTGTCATGCGGCTATATAAAAACTTGTTTCAACAAAAAACCTTTAGGCAAAAAAAATCAAGTGTGTACTTTTTATATTAGAGCGTAGAAAAAAGATTTTTGTTTTAAATTGTAATCCTTTTTCTTCAAGTTTTCACTTTTTTGCGTAAAATTCGGTAATTTTTACACAAAATTTTCGGGATAAATGGGTGTTGCCTAGCAGAGATGCGGCAAGGGCGCGATTTTTTGGCACTAGAATGGAATTCACATCACCATTTTGGCGGGTGATGGCATCACGAAATTGCATCATACGCGGGCAAGGGGGAGCCTCCCCCCCCCCTCCCAACCCACTCACTCATCAGCCCAAAATTAGAGGGGGCCCTCTCACAAGATTTACATAAGAAATTTTCGGCGCGTCGACCAAAAAAAGGTCGCCAACTTAGCCGGGGGACCCCCTCATCGGACGCTTCCTTCCCCCCCCCCCGGGGGGAGGGAGCGTCCGAATTTTTCGATTTGACGAATTTTTCGTAGAATTTCATTTCGTTCTGACTCGTCATGGAAATTTGCAAAGAATTGATCAAAAAACAAATTCACTTTTTTAGATAGCTTGGTTTGTTTTGAGATCCAAGCACTGATAAGACGACGGATAGTTGTTAACACTTTAGAGATTTTTTTATTTGTATTCACCGTCTATCTATAGTTTATCTAATATTCATGTCTGGCATGGAAAATGCAATTGAGCAAAAAGTTGCCATTCTCGATTTTGGCGCTCAATTTAGTAAGGTAAATAATATTTTGAATATTAGAACATATTTTCCCGTAAATCGTACAGAGGGCTAGATGGTCGAAAACCTCTTCCCTAATTCAGGGAAGGGGTTGATGTATTGGAGCGAAAATCGAAATTAGCCTGCCATAGAGCTAGATGGTTGAAAATGTCACTCCTGGGGTTTTTCTATGTGGGGAATCGATTCACGCATTCCCGAACTATGAAAACGCTTCTTTGACCCTGATTCAGGGAGAGGTTTGTGATGTATTTTTTACACTTATATATAATTTTACACATATATAGATTTTCGCTTCAATACACCGACCTCTTCCCTGAATCAGTCCAGGAAAGCATGTCATGGTTTTTTGAGTTCGGTCTCGATACTATCTTATAAAATATTTAGGTAATCGATCGGCGTGTTCGAGAGAATAATGTCTACAGCGTTATATTACCATTAAATACCTCAGCTGCTGAAATAAAAGCTGCTGGCTATAAGTAAGTGTACATTTCCAAGACCCCAAGTAACACTGTGTTATAGAGCCGTGATCGTTTCTGGTGGCCCGAATAGTGTTTATGCACCTAATGCGCCTAAATATGACCCGGCTATTTTCCAATTGGATGTCCCAATCCTGGGCATTTGTTATGGATTCCAGGTGTGTGTTTCATCTAGGAAATTATTGTAAGGAAAAAGATCTTTGAAAAAAATACACCGCCAAGTATTCACCAGAAAACGAGCATCAGTTGGATGTCTCGGTGGCAAAATGGTAGTGCACTTGGACAGGAGCCTGGTCCGGGTTGGGTCCAAAAACTTTTGCCCAATTTCAAATTCCCTGAAGGAGATCCTTCTTATGCTATTTTAGCTAATCAACAAGGAATTTGGTGGAAGTGTGTCGTCTGGACAAATTCGAGAAGATGGACAAACCGAAATACTTGTCGATACAAGTTGCAAGCTGTTCAATGGACTCAAACAAGAGCAATTGGTTCTTTTGACACATGGAGGTATAATATAAGTCCAACAAACCAGAATCGACTATTACATTTTAGCTATGCGAAAAGTGTCGGATACATGGCGAAGTGGCAAATGGCGCAAAAGCCATTTTGAGCGGTGAGGATTCGAACCCCGGGGGTCGAAATTTTGCTTTTAGCGATTCAAAAAATGTGAAAGCAAACCCACCTTAAAATTACACGAAAATTTTTTGTCTATCATTATTTTTCGATTTTGACCTTCGTGGGATCCTACACAGATGAGGATATCTTTAGGGGATACCTTCATCTGTATAAGGTCAAAATTAAAAATCAATGATAGGCAAAAATTTTTCATGTAATTTTAAGGGGGGGGGGTTTGCTTTAACAACTTTTTTTGAATCGCTAAAACACAAAATTTTTCTACCTCCGGGGATTGAACCCTTAGCGCTCAAAATGGCTTTTGTGCCATTTGCCACTTCGCTATGTAGTCGACCCTTTTCATAAATCTATATCTTTTTGTAAACCGTTATCGAGATAAGTGCGTGTGAGTTGGCGATTTTTAACATTTGTGTATTACAATGAAAACATGAACACAGCGAAAATTTGTCCCTGAATCAATAAAAGTTGCATATTGACACGAAAGTTTAAAAAATTTCGTTTTCCATCGACTTACGAAAACCAAACAAAATTCTAATTTTCGTGTCAATACACAACTTTTATTGATTTAGGGACGAATTTTCACTGTGTTCATATACACAGATGTCAAACATGTAACTTCACACGCAATTCTCTCAAAACTAGTTTTTGAGAGAATATTATTACAACGAAAACATGAACTCAGTCAAAATTCGTTCCTGAATCAATACAAGTTGTGTATTTCATCGACTTACGAAAACTGCTTTAAAATTTTTTGAATTTTCGCGTCAATGCACACAACTTTGATTGATTCAGGGACGAGGTTCATGTTTTCGTTGCAATACACAGATTTCAAAAATCGTCAACTCTCAAACGCGATTCTCTCGGCAACGATAACGACTGCGTTTCATGTTTTCGTTGTAATACGCAGATTTCAATTCCAGATGATGAAAAAAATTTTTTCGAAAAATTTCACGTTCAGTGGGACACCTAATCGAAACTAGTTCCTAATGTTGGCCTATTATAGACAGTGTTACAAAGTCTTCTGTTGCACCTGGATTTCGAGTAGCCGGCTCTAGTGGCGATCTTGTCTCAGGTATGCTTTCATGTCTAAGAGCTAATAGTGCAATCTGTTTGTTTTTCAGTTATTGAAAATGAATCTAGACGTATTTATGGCGTGCAGGTAATTTGCCATTACAGGATGAGCCCAAAAAACCGTACTTTTTCGTTTATTTGGCGAAAATTGTTCAAAATTTTTTTTCAAAAATCACCTATAAGGGGGGTATTTTCATGCGAGAAATTGATTGGGTATTTTCTCACATGAAAATACCCCTTATAGGTAATTTTTGAAAAAAATTTTGAAAATTTTTCACAAAAAAACGCACAAGTACGGTTGTTTTGGCTCACAAGGGAACATTTTTAGTTGTCAGTACGAAACCTATATTGAAACTTAGCTCAAAAGATTCGTCATGGTCGACTTTATTTCTAAAATGATGGAATTTTCTAATGTAGTGGGTCAAACAGCCTCAAAAAGTCTGAAAAATATATATGAGTCCTTTTCATAAGCCATTAAGTAGGATCCTTTGCAAATTGTCCGTGTAGTATAATGGATAGAGCGCTTGGTCGAAGCCATACCCCTCGTTGGTTCGAATCCCATCGGGGTCAAAATGTTTTTTTGCCCTTTGGGATTCGAACCAGCTAGGGGTATGGCTTCAACCAAGCGTTCTATCCATAATACTACACGGACAACTTGCAAAGAGTTCTACTTAGTGGCTTATGAAAAGAACTCATATATTTTTCAGACTTTTTGAGAGGCTGTTTGACCCACTAGTAGTGCTCAATATCAGAAAATTCCATCATTCCAGAAATAAAGTCGACCATGACGAATCTTTTGAGCTAAGTTTCAATATAGGTTTCGTACTGACAACTGAAAGTGTTCCCTTTTAAGCCTAAGCTTAAGCCCAAGTCTAAGTCTAGGCTTAAGCTTAGGCCTTAGTTTAATAATAAAAAGTTAGTCACTTCAAAACATGATTTTAGTTTCACCCCGAAGTGGATCTCACTGAGAATGGTCACCAGATGTTTTCCAACTTTTTAAAGAAAATCGTTGGGTTAGATGGCTCTTACACTATGATCAACCGAGAGCTAATGTGCATTGATGAGATTAAACAGACTGTTGGTGATAAGAAAGTTCTTGTAAGAATAACATTATAGCACGCACAAAATTGTTCATATAGGTTATGGTTTCGGGCGGTGTTGATTCTGCCGTGTGCGCAGCCCTTCTGAACAGAGCGTTGGGTGCAGACAGGGTCGTGGCCATCCATATTGATACTGGCTTTATGAGGTTGAACGAGAGTAGTAAAGTCATGGACTCACTGCAAGCAAATGGCTTAAAAGTTTACAGTAGGTTCGCTCGTTGGCCTCGGCTGTCTATTTGGTCTGTCAACTTTTCGGAAGTATACTTTTCGGAATATGAAATTGCTCATGTTTTCGTTGTAATACACAAACTTTTTGAATAGAGTACTGTTCTTTGATCTAAAGATGTAGAGAACCCCACTCCCAAAGGTCAGTAAACTTTTCGGAAGTATACTTTTTGGAAGTAAACAAAAAATTGAAAAAAAATCGAAAAATGAAAAAATTCATCCTGTACTTCCAAACAGTTGACAGACCATCTAGTTAAAAATGTTTAAGGGTACAACTACATCGACAAATTTCTGAATGCTCGACTCGAACTTCCGTCAAGCAACCCCGAAGAAGTGCATGTGGCAACCCCACCGTTGAAGTTTACCACTTTACCCGAACACAAACGAATGATTATCGGCGATACCTTTATTCGTTGTAAGGATATAGTCATGAAAGAGGTATTCTTCTTCGTTCTCTTTCATTGATTTTATTCGCTTCGTTTTTAGTTGAATTTGAGTACAGATATGTTCTTTGCACAAGGCACTGTAAGTTATCCTCGCTTGAAAGCAACATTTTCCATCTCAAATTGAAAAAAATTCATAAAAAATTGGAAAAAAATGGAAAAACTGAAAAAATAGGAAAAATAGAGAAAATTGGAAAAAATTCGGAAAATTGAAAAATTTACTTTTTTTCTATTTTTTCAATTTTTTTCCTATTTTTTCGAATCACATTTTCCATCTCACCCTGTATAATCTAAAATCCCTTTTGTAGCTACGCCCTGATCTGATTGAATCAGCAAGTGAACTAGCTAGTGGTCATGCTGATGTCATTAAAACTGTAAGCGTGTAAATCTTTATTTTAAAAATTCGTTTTCTAGCACCATAATGATACTGCATTGGTGAGAGAGCTCCGAAGTTTGGTAAGAACACAGCTTATACAGTCCTTTTCATGTGTCATTTAGGGTAAAGTAATCGAACCTCTAAAGGATTTTCATAAAGATGAAGTCCGTGAGCTAGGCGCCACGCTAGGTCTACCCGAAGAAATTGTTCATAGGTAAAAGATTTCCGGTTCTTATAAAAAGTATTATTCTGTTGCAAAATATCGGAGTAGTGGTTGTTGGGGGCCACCACTAATACGTTCGGAGGCTCCCGAACGAACTTTAGTTCATTACTAACTTCACTAATTGCGTTCAGACGCGTTCGGAAACATCACTAATAGGCGTTCGAGCGCGTTTGGACGCATTCAGAAACGTTCGGACGCGTTCGGCAACGTTCGTCCGAACATTTCCGAACGTGTCGGAACGTTTCCGAACGCCTATTAGTGATGTGTCCGAACGCGTCCGAAGGAAATTAGTGAAGTCAAAAATTTCCGAACGAATTAGTGGCGGCCCTGACCAACTGTTAAACGTTAGCGTAATTAATCAAATCTTTATTGAGTCGACGTTTCAGTGATTTACACCTTTTTCAAGACTTTTATTCAGGGGTAAAAAAATTCGAAAATAATGAAAAATTGGAAAAATTGATACATATAATTCTTGAAAAAGGTGTAAATCACTGAAACGTCGACTCAATAAAGATTTGATTAACTACGCTAACGTTTAACATTTGGTCAACCACTATTCTGATATTTTGAACACAGAATTTCCTCGTTATGCGTCTCCATCATCCGAACTATTTTTAAAAAAAAATTATTTTCTTAAGGCACCCTTTCCCTGGCCCTGGATTAGCTATCCGAATCATTTGTGCTACTGAGCCATTCATTGAAGAGTCTTTCCAATCCACCGAACATCTATTGAATGAAATTATCGACGAATTCAACAAGAAATTTCGAACTGCCATTGTGAGTACGCTGCTGCCAATCAAATCTGTTGGTGTTCAAGGTGGGAATCTCGAGTCCGCTGAGAATTGAAAATTGTTTTTTTATAGGCGATTGTCGCAGTTACTCGTATGTTGTGGCTCTGTCTACAGACTTACCTAAGATTCCATGGGATGTACTGGAAAAGATTGCCAAAACAATTCCAAGCCGCTGTCATAACATTAATCGGTTAGCCTTGCTTTAAAGCATTTTCTCCATCAAAAAAGTTAAACAAATACCAGGCATGTAGCGAGTCATGAACCAGGCATGAATCAAGACATTTTTTTCTCATTTTCTCATTTTTTCAATTTTTTTCGAATTTCCCCTATCGTCGCGAAATTGAAAATTTTTCTAATGATCCCCTTATGTTTTTGTCGAAAATTTTCGAAAAAACAAATGAGAACCAAGAAGAAACCTCCCCCCCCCCCTTTGTCCTTGGATTCTCGCTATGTGCCTGATAAACACAATAACACATAAGATTTTTAGGGTTGCATTTGCTTTTGGTGGTGCTATAAAACACCCTGTTCGAGATATCACAAAAACTTATGTAAATGAAGGGACTCTTTATTCGCTTCGCCAAGCGGACCATATTGTCGAAAGTATTTTACGGGCATCCGATCCCAAAACCGGTCAGCCTCTCGTTCATCTTAAACCGGCCATGAATTGTATACAACAGATGCCAGTGGTGATGCTTCCAATCCACTTCGATCGCCAATTTACAGCACCTCAGAGTTTTCCATCGATTTGTCACTCGTATTGTCTCAGACCTTTCATTACGCGTGATTTCATGACGGGTAAAGCTGCTATCCCCGGAAAAGATATCAACGAATTGGTAAGATCGCAATTATTATTGAGACATCCAATTTGACCATCAATCATTTGTGATCAGAAGCAGCTACGTCAGGGCGCCCCTCCGGATCAAAGGTCTAAAAAATCAACCAGTTCTCTTATAGTTTTAGACGGCCTCAGGTTGGCTGAAGCCCATATAAAAAAAACTCGGAAATGTGAGTCCATGTAATACTGGGAGGACAACCCAGACACTTCATATAACTCTCGGAGACCAAGGCGAATCTCCATACTAACTTTCAATTTCTAAGACTTCTACTTCACCTTTGACGTGAAGTAGAAGAAGGCTGTACTGGGTTGGCGTTGTACATTCGTCCAATCATATGGGTTTCAAGCGCCATAGGCGCTCGGTTCCAGTCTATTTCTTTTTAGGTGATCTTGGAAATGGCAGAACGAATCAAGCGAGATGTTCCTTCAACTTCTCGTAAGATATTTCTTCAAACTTTTATAGTACTTTATATTTAGGAGTTCTCATCGATCTCACTTCTAAGCCGCCTGGAACTACTGAATGGGAATAAGCTCAGCTAAATATTTGCTCAATTTTATAATTTATATTTTACTTAAACAGATAAATTTAGGAATTATTTATGTGCAATTTACAGTCATTCTTTTATTAAACTTTTAAAAATATTCTTTTAGCGTTACTAGCCATCAAACCTGTGTTAACTTACAAGAGAGGGTATCAGGCCAGTAAGAAGAGCTGAGTTTTGGCCCCACCCAAAAAATTTTGAAAAAAATCATAAGGGATATACATGGGCAAGGAAGGAGGAAGGGAGCTTCGAGTGAGGAGATCCTTGGCGTCAAAAAAGGTCGCTAAGTGAAAAATTGTCTAACACAGGAGTTGTGCCGTAATGGAGCGACACAGCGGCTAGTGCGGTACTAGAGCTTTTGGCAACGAGTTTGTCGTTGTCAAAAGCTCTAGTACCGCTAGTGCGCACCCTTAAAAATAATAAATTTCTAAAAATAACCACAGTTTCTTGTTCAGCAACTAGAAAAACGTTAAGAAAGTCGAAAATTTCGTCTCACGCGAGGACTTTTGTCCCCCCCCCTTGTATATAAAAAATTAAATAAAATATTGATAAAATTTAAAATTGCAAAAATTATATTCTACAATCATAAATTTGTTATTTCACAGGAAAAGTTCGTAGTTTATAGGTTAGATTCGAAAGCTTTTATCAAGTATGCCGTGTGGTGTAGTGGTTAGCACGGCAGACTATTGCTGTAGATGACAAGGTTCGATCTCCGACTGGCGACATATTTTTGCGTCTTTTTTTCATTTAAAAAAAAATTTCTTATCGGTCAAAAGATGCAAACAGTAGCTAATATTTTCACTATTGTATCTACTATTTTTTTGCTATTTTTTGCACTTCTTTTGAAAAAATTTAGGGATTGGAGGCGGCGGCTCCGGATGATGGTTCTTCGCCTCGAGTAAGGCTTTGCCCCGAGTACGGCTCGCATACAGCTTCGTCCCGAGTGCGGATCGCCTACAGCTTCGCTCCGAGAACGGCTCATCTACTGCTTCGCCCCGAATGCGGATCGCCTACAGTTTTGCCCCAAGTGAATATGCAAAAACCTTCGTGTCCAGACATGAGTCGAACCTGTGACCATTTGATTAAAAATCCAACGTCTTAACCACTCGACCATACGAGCGACTATTTCTTATTTTCATTAACTTCTTTTATGAATATTATATTAAACTGAATGTCATAAGGGGCTAAACAATTATGCTTGAGGGGTACACCCATGATTTTGGTGTCATTTTTCATCTCTCACTGAGCCCTATCGATTGATATAGGCCGTGTCGGAATTGGACTTGCGTTGACGAAGATAGCACAAACAGACACACATAGCGCGTTTAATGGTTAAAGATTTTATGTGAATTCTACTAAAAATAGCGAAAAATCACTTTGGGGACCAAGGGAATTTTTCGCCCCACTCCCTTCAAAATTGCTACACCCGTATGAAGGAGCTAGTTACTCCACTGCATATGGGGATCATTAGGAAAATTTTTCGGGGGAGGGGCATGCCCTAGTGTCGCCTATGACTGGCCGCTGCAGCTTCGACTAGTTATTTTTTAGATCCTTAAAATATAGTCACATAAGACAATCGTTTCCGTGGTCGATCATCATTGATTTTTGACCAGCATGTCTATGCAATCATAATCGTCCCGAACGCAACCCAATTTGTACGCATCTCGACACAGCCGAGCTATTTGTAAGCATTTGTGGCGACCCTCACTGGGACCAAGTTGATGGGCTCGGTCAGTAGGATTTTGATTTTTTCGATTTCGGGGAGTGCGAAACCCAAAAACCTCATTTTTTCAATGAAATTTTTGCTTATTTTTTCATTTTTATGAAGAAATTTTTCTATCTCGGGGTGCGGCCGCACCCCTGGCTACGCTATTGGGCTCGGTGTACTACTAAAAAAATTTTAAATTTTCTTATTCTTGGATCACATGCGCTTTTGCATTTATTTTGCATGTAATTTCGATGCATTGATTTATTTCACGTTTTGAATATTTGTTAATACTATGAATTTTAGATTTGGATATGTTCGTAAACGACGAAATTCTTGATGACATTTTCTTGAATGAGAAAACAGAAGAGAAAACTGAAAAAGAAATTGAAAATACTTCTGAAGTACTGCCGGATGAGATAAAAAAAACAGAACTGGTAAGAGTTACTTTATTACAACATTTTGGTGATGAGTATCAGGTCCGATTTAAATAAAGCTGGGGTGAGGCAATTGGCTCTTTGTCGCTCTATTCTAATGATCTCCTCTTAGTGTTTCTGTCCCAAAAATTTTTTCACCAAGAAATATCCATTTTTCATCAAAAATTGCTAGATTTTAGGGACAAGTAACGATTTCGAATGATGATGAAAGGCTTGCAGTAACTACAGCAGGTAAATCAGGGATTCCAAGTGTCCTTATAAGATTTATCTTTATTTTGCGAGACCAAATTTTATTTTTTTAAATGTCGTTATTAATAAGAAACGTCCTTATTTTTGAAAAAGATTCTTATATAAACTATTCAAAATTGAATTTTAGAAGTTCCAACCATGTCTCCAATACAATGCAGTCCAGATGTATCCGAAGGAAAGTATGTAGGAGAACGAAAAAATTGCGAGGAATACTTATTCAAGTAAGTCACTATTTGCTTTTTAAAATAGCAAATTTTCAGTAAATTATTTAAATAGGAACCAGGGAAACCACTTAATTTTTTCTTTAGGCAGCCTCCTGGCCTTGACTCATTTGATCGAATTATTTGTGCTACTGAGCCATTCATTGATGAATCTTTTCAATCTACCGAACATTATTTGGATAAAATTGTCACCGAATTCAACCAGGAACTTAAAACTTCCATTTTGAGTACTTTACTGCCAATCAAAATTGAGGATATACAAGGTCATAATTTGTACTGAACTAGT
>JAQGCP010001232.1:0-12954 GCA_034699885.1 Acrobeloides thornei | reverse complement strand
TATTGAAACGAAAACCCTGAATCAGAGTTTTCGTTTCAATAACCCAAAACAATTATCAAATTAGATAAATTTGGTGTTGTTTTCTCTCCCCTTATTTATGACTCTGATTGTCACCCGATTGACTTATATCTCCAATTTAAATCCCTCTCTTACAAGCATTTTATAGATCTCCAAGAAAACCACCTCCACGAAGAGCTCAACGAAGCAGGTCTCGTCCAAGACGTAATTCTCCTCTTAGAACAAATAGAAGCCGAAATCGTGATCGATCATATTCAAGGACGAGAAGGAGATCTAGAAATAGAAGCCGTTCGAGCTCTCGTTCTAGATCGAGACGATCGAGTAGACCACGATCATCGAACCAGCATCGTAACCGAACTAGAGGAGGACGAAGAGAAATGCGCTCTGGAAAGTCTAGATCGAGAAGCCGATCAACCTCAAAATCTAGAAATGCCAGAGGATTTACCAAGTTGAGGAGCAACTCGCCTCGATCAAGATCACCAAAAAGGTCCCGCAGAGCAAATAACAGACCTTTCACTGCTCGACCTAGAAGCCGAAGTCAAGAAAAATCTGAAACTCAAGATGAAAACTTGCAAATCTCTTCAATCAGCTCTACCACTAGATCACATCCCACAACACCAACCCAAGCTCCAGTCACTGCCGCACAGCCTCAGAAACAGAATGACACGATGATCATTTATGCCGAGACAGGAAGACCCACACCAGCACTTACTAATAACGCAACATCTCCAGAAAATTCTTGGCCGAATTTATCATTTGGAGCTGCCTTTGGTGGGTTTGTACCGTATAACAATCGAAGTGAGGATGCGACAACTTCTAATAAGAAAATTCAAGAATATACTTACGATGAAGTCAAACTCTTGATTAGAAAAGCAGGTTAGGAAAATTCGAAAATTTTATTTACACTATCATTCAGATTTAAAATGGCAGTTCACTTTTGAGGTTGATATCATGTGAAAGAGCACAAAATGGAGCATTTTTGCTTTTGCGGCATTACTTGAAAATCTAACCGTAAAAAGTTATAAGCGAAACAAATTTTCAAACAAGTTTGAGCATTGAAACGAAGAGCTTGTACTCATCAGATTGTTTATTGAAACGATTTAATAAATCATTATAAAATTCAAAATCCTTGAACATTTAGAAAAAACTAAATAAAGCTAAATATAGCGTTTTTTTATAACTCGCCGAGACGAATAAATTGACTCCAAAATGATTAAATTTGAACAATGTTTTGGTTTATTGAAACGAAATCCCTGATTCATGGTTTTCGTTTCAATAACTCAAAAAATTGTTCAAATTCGATAATTTTGGTGTCACTTCATTCGTCTCATCGAGTTATAAAAAACGCTGTATTTAATTTTTTTCTAAATGTTCAAGGATTTTGAATTTTATAATGTTATATTAAATTATTTTAATAAACAACCTGATTATCTACAAGCTCTTCGTTTCAATGTTCAAACTTGTTTGAAAATTTTTTCACAGTTTTGTTTCGCTCATAACTTTTTACGGTTAGATTTTCAAGTAATGCCGCAAAAGCAAAAAATGCTTCAAATTTTGTGCTCTTTCACATGGTATAAACTCCAAAAATGGACTGGTCCTTTAAAATAATTTATAGGACTAATTGAATGCGATTATTTTACACGAACTCGGGAATGTAACTATCGGGAGAAATGCTTCAAAGTCCACTGGACGAAAGAAAATGGCTTTTCTCGTACGGAAGGAACTCTTCAGCTACAACGATACCTTAAAGAACGTTTATTTTGAATTATTTTTTAATGAAAATGAATAACAGGAGCGTAGCTAATTTTTCCCTGTATAAGTGGACAAAGCCATCAAACCTGATGGATGGGAGGGGGTAATTTAAAAAAAATTTATAGTGAAATTTATTTCATAATAAGTCCAACTACAACATCTACGCTCCTGATAAAGAGTTTTATGTTTTTACCTCTACAGAGTGTATAAAAAATTGGAATTTGGGCAATTTTTTCATGTTTTTTCGACCCGAAATTTTTTTTCCAAAATTCTAAAAATGACCCAGATAGGGGTAATTTTATGTGGAAAATTGATTGCGCGCATTCCCGAAGCTTGGAAATGCTTCCCAGATCTTGAATCGGGAAAGTAAATGTGTATATAAAAGCTAAAAATACAAATTTACACACTTACGTTCCCGAATCAGGATCTGGGAAGCATTTTCAAGCTTCGTGAATGCTCGCAATCTATTTCTCTCATAAAATTACCCCTATCTAGATCATTTTTAGGGTTTTTGAAAAAAAATTTTCGAGTCGAAAAACATGAAAAAATCGCCAAAATCCGGTTTTTTTATACACCCTGTACTTGCCAAGATTGTAGAAAATTTGGAATAAATTTTTTTTGAAATTATTTTCACGGTGTTTTGTTCTAAAAAATGAATAGCCTGTCTCTAAAGCATGGATCAGTGGTAGAGTTCTCGCTTTTTGTGCATAAAGAAGCAGGTTCGAATCACGGTTCATCTCAAAGTTTTTGTATTTTTCATGATTTTTTGCATATACACCAATGGAATGACTCGTCATCGTGCCTAGAATCGAAATATACCGATGTGCTTCTCGGTATTTCTCGTTTGAAATAAATTCTATTTTTTATTTGTAACTTTCAAAAACATAACAATTGACCAAAAGCAAAATAGTCAAAAATAAAATCGCATTTTTCAAGCATATAGCACAATTTCCAGGTAGAGTGGTGGTAGTCAATTTGATCATATAGTCAAAATACTGTATGTCTGCTAGAGTTACATTCCGGGCGGGTTTCTTGCAGATTGCTCCTTGCGCTGGGATCGTGCAGTCACTGTCGGCCCAATGATAGCGTAACTTCCATACATACATGTCATTGCCATCGCCTTCGAATTGTCCGCATGTAATACTCATGTTTAAATGGTCATGGTCCGCACCGTAATAGCCCCAGTTCCAATAAGGGCCGATCGCCTGTCCTTCGGGTGGTATAGTACTTCCATCATCCCACTTGTACACCAATGAGAACCATATGTCCGTCATGCCAATCCAAAACACGTTGTTTCCCAAACTCATATTGTTTGTAATTAAACCTGGAAATTTTTATTTGACATCGATTGTAAAATACCGTATTATCTCTAATAGAGACCACGTGTGGTTCTATTTTTCAACCTCAATTTTTTGCACAAAAATTCGAAAAAAAGTTGAAAAACCACAGGTGGTTTTTGGTCTAGGGGTGTGGTTCTATTAGAGATAATACGGTAAAAGACTTTTGAGTGTCGACGGGTTTGCGTTTATTTAACGTCAAAACCAACAATATCACGAGCATTTCAAAATACATTTTTGACGAGATACCAAAAAACCCTCCCTGTGGAGGATTATCTACAATTTCATCATCGGCTAATGGGGGTTCTTGCACATCTTCATCCTTATCTGTTGCTAGTGGAGGCTCACCAGCAGTTTCATCACTTTTTGGTTCTCATCTGAAGGTGCAGCCGCCGCTCTCTTGGATCTTGGCTGTTGTTGCTGAATTGCGAGCGCTTCTTTTACGGCTCTCTTTAATTCTCCAACTTCTACTTTGATACCTTGAGCTACTTGACATTGGAGTTCTTGCCAAGTGCCAAATGTTGTTGGGCAATGGGAATCCTCAAAATAGCCTTACAAGGGAAGGGTCACAGTTGATGGTGCGATTTTCTGAAAAGACCTATATATTCGTGTAGATCATACCCATGTTTGTTAACTAATTTATGAAGCGTCATGACGCTTCATAACGCAGTGTCATGACACATATCATGACGTGCGTTATGACACGTATTATGACGCAGAGCATGTGTGGACACTAAAGGATGAGTTTCGTTCGAAAAAATCAAGAAAATTTTTTTGACCCAATAAGGACAGGATTCAGACGCTCCCTTTAAGAATATGCAAAAAGGTTTTTTTCTCTTCAAAAACGGGTGTTCCTGACAGTGAATTTTTTGGTTCTGACGCTAAATAAACGCAAAACAATCAACTCTGATTGTCCATTATAATTTTGTACCTGCTATAAAATTATTTTCAAGTTGATTGCGAACTGACGCAAGTGTGGCATTCATGCCTCGACAAGTATCATCCGCCGTAAAATAGTCGATCGAATCATATATCACCTAAAAGGATGTCCATCACATCACAGTGATGTACCAAAAGATGATACCATGAGTACCATAAATACTGTAATATACGCCCCCTCTAATTGAAGCCCCTTTCAAGGGGGTTGAAAAATTAACCACCCCCAGATATGTCCGAAACCGTTAAAAATGCACAATAAATCTAAAACTTGAGCGAATAGCGTTTTTTTTATCATGTTTTTTTGATTTGTAAACATTCGATTTTCGTTATGGTGACCGAGAAAGTTTTGCCACTTCCTCCAAATTTTAGAACCGGACGTATAGAACAACGTCGTAAAAGAGGAGGACCACGAAAGGTTCCTGCAGCGCTGGTGCGTGATTGAATCTACTTTTTTTAAAATATGAGTAAGGCAACTCTTCTTCTCGAGGATTTTCCTTATGGTTTTGTTTGGCATTTTAGACTCAGGTTTCATAGGCTTTTTTGGGTTTTTGGTCCCATAAGATGAGTTGCCTCAGACTCTTTTTAAACTGTTCCGTTTTTAAACGTTTTCTTTGCTTTATTTAATGCTTTTTTTGGTCTTATTTAAACATTGTGTGTGACTCTTTCAAAATAAATAAAAATATTTAAAAAATTTAGTGACTTCCATATAAAAAAGTCAAAAATTATAATTTAGGGAGAAGAAGAATATTTGTAGGAAGGAAAAAATATTTTTAGGGAGAAAAAATAAATTTAGAGAGAGAAAAAATATTTGCGATTTTATCTGTACTTACAAGATAACACGAATTCGTAAAGTCATAATACGCCCAATCTTTACCACAATAAAGTTCTAAAATTTTCAGTAAAAATTAAATAATGTAATCATATGTGCACGGGGTGAGTCAATTTATTAGGTACCCCCCCCCCCCGCGCAAAGTGAGGCCGAAAATGTATTAGATCCCCTCGCAAATCGGTCGCAAAGCGACCGAAAAATCGACAAAAATCGGCGATTTTTTAGCAAAAATTTAACATTTTAATCCAAAATTGGATTTTAAATAAAAAAATAGTCATTTTTGGCCAAAAAATCACCGAAATTTATTATTTTTCGGTCATCCTGGCCCAAGTCTACTACCCTCCCCCCCTCTCCCCGCAAATTTTTCATGAAAACCTAAACTCCGCAAAATCTTGGAAAAAATTGCCCCTCCCTCCAATGCACATATGAATGCATCCGACATGTCCGATAAAGTTTTTTTAAAGGGGTCTTTGTTATGTTTGTTTTTTACCGCTTATTTGTGGATTTTGGGTGGTGGTTTCCTTGTGTTCCAATTGCTTTTGGCAGAACGCCCCATCGTGCACCCCGGTACCTTCTTCACCAGGCTTCGGATTGTACAATGATAACTGCATTTCAACACTTTGCCAATCTGGCTCTTCACAAAAATCATCATCCCATTGGACCGTGTCGTTTGACTCGTAGCTATTATACTTTTGTATTCCAGTAATCACTAGCACCGTGCAGGTTAGATTCATATGGTGAGCGGATTGGTAATCGGGCTGGTAGTGTCCCCATTTTAGAAAGTCTATAGGCATGCCGTCCAGCCAGGCCCATCTTCCAGAGATATTATGGTCCACTAGGCCAATCCATAATGAATAAAATACGGCCTCGGGAGGCGCTGGACTCACGAGATCTACAAATGATTTTTAGTTCAACTTTGAAGTATGATAAAATACCGAATAAAAAATTGTTTTCTTCTTCGCTGTGGATAGAAGCCAGAGTGGCGTTCAATGAGGCACATCTTTCAACCGCATCATAATAGTTCATCATCCCTAATATAGCCTAAAAGAGTATTAAAGGGAGTTCAAACCATGGCCAGGTAGATTTTTTTTTAAATTGTAAAAAATGACATTTCTAGGGTAAATTTATGCAAAAAATCGATTGGAATAGGTTTCGTAGCATAAAAATGCTTCCTTGACCCTGATTCAGGGGATGAAGGTCGTGTATTGAAGAGAAAATTGAAAAATTTGGATTTTTAAAAAACAAAGACTCCTTTGAGGTAATGATACAGATGAATAATTATGATTATCTGCTCGATCTTGCTTCAATAATAAATGACTGTCTTTTAGATCTGTTTAATATATCGAATTCTTCCATTTTCGATTTTCGCTTCAATACACGACCTCCAAATTATTGTACCTTAAAGCATTTCTTGCTACCTTCATAATATGCCCATCCGCTGCTACCACAATCTGGATATATTGTAGTAGTACCTATAACGAGTTTATTATTATAGTTAAAGGGATGTGGGTATATTTTATATGCCAATCACAAAAAATTTTTCGTTAAGGGGTCATTCACAAATTACGTTTCCCGGAAGGGGGGGCCAAAAATCGAGGTTTTTGGCAAACGTAATTTGTGAATGACCCTTAATACGAAAAAATTGGAAAATCATAAGGTTGTTTTTGAAAGAGATGTGCTGTATTTTAGAGTATTTTCGATATCTTGGTTAACACGGGGATGGCGGTCTGTATGATCGGTTGATATCAAAAGTCCAATATGTCAAGAGTGAAATAATAAAAAAAAGAATTAAAAGATTTGCAGAAAAATGGTGAAAATTCGCCAACAACGACATGAATCAGAATTTTCGTTTCAATAACCCAAAACAATTTTCAAATTGGATAATTTTGGTGTTATTTGTTCGTCTCACTTAGCTATAAAAATTGCTACAATGTTCATATTATGAAGATTTAAAAAATCCATGCAAAAATCGATTTTTCCACAAAAAATTTTAAAAAGTTTGCGTATTACAACGAAGAGCTTGTAACAAATTTAAAATTTCAAACGCAATTATCTCGAAAACTACAACGATTCAGAACATGCCGTAAAAACAAAAAATGCTCCATTTTTCATGATCTTTTCGAATATATCATTTTTTCATATGGTTGTAAATTACTGGACTGGTCCTTTAAAAAGCTCTTACCAATCGATGTAGAACCTAAATTGGACGTTTGGGATGTTGTAATTGATGGTGTTATTGAAGTGAAGAATGTTGCTGAAGTTGTCAAATTGGTAGTAGTCACAGGCCTAGTTGTTGTCATTGGTGCTACTATCGACGTTATAGAAGTGGAAATTGTTGTAGAGGCGATTGAAGTTGATGTTGTTGTTGGTTGACTGCTTGTTTTAGTGAGTAGTAGATCTGATAGAGGTTGGGTTGAAATTGTCGTTGGTAATAGTTGATTCAATATGGTCGAAGATGACGTAAGGATTGAATCCTGACAGAAAACCGTACGAATCTTAATTAGAAAAGCTAGGCAGCAATTCAATAAAAGCATAGCCTCCAATTCTTTTCGGCTAAATAAAAATATGATTAGTATAACTTTTATTTCAATTAAAACCAGGTGTAAATCTAAATCTAGACTACAATCTTTAAGAAAAAAAAGGTTCTGTTTTTCGGTCAACTGAACGTTTTCTTAGTAAATTAAAAATAGAGTCTCTAAATGGAAGTTTATTTAGAAACCATATTTCCGCGGTATTGGTGCTTGATTTTTGAGCGGAACTTCGTGAAAAATTCATGGATTTTTCAAAAAGTGTTGTTAGAAATTTTGTAGAACTTTTCCATAATGATTTTTCGAGTAAATTCATATTTTCTTGAAAATTTTTCAAATATGATGATTTTTTGAATTTTAAAGTTTTACAACAATTTATGAATATTTAACGATTTTTTGCTAATTTTTTTACTGTTCCGATTAGGTAGGTAGCTGTTCTGGTCTTCGACCCAGTTCCAACACAGCCCTGGTAGAGGTGTATTTGTGGAGGGAATTTGCTTCCCCCAAATTGACCTATGTTTGAATAGGATCGCTAAAAATCAATGTGACGGATGAGGGTTAAAACAATTCGTTGGACCAGACTTTTTCTCGCTTCGAACACACGTGTGTGACTAATTTTCCTAGATACATCTAATGCGAATACTACTGTGTAGTTTGATCATACTTCGCTGCTTTTTACTGGGTGTATGTGAAGACGACCCCATTCTTGCGTTTTTTATGAGCGACAATGCGATTAGTGAAGAATCCAATACAACTACTGGTATGTATTTTGACAACTTGATGTGTATTTTTTCACAAATTTAGACACACAAGGATTCTGCGAAACGGGCTGGACCCATTTTGAGGAATCCAATAAATGTTTTAAGGTAAATAATTTTTGAAGAAGTTATTCGACGCAAAAATTTTAGGTTATTTATGGAAATTTTTCGGGTTTTAAAGCTATGGAATTATGTGAATCTTTAAATGCGCTTCCGACTTCAATCCATAGTGAAAAAGAAAACTCTTTTTTGATCAGTAAGAAAATCACGAAAATTTTTATGTGCCGACCAAATTCAAAATTACTTTTTTGATAAATGAAAAAAAATCGACAAATTCGACAAAAATAGAAAAATTTGTTTCTCAATTTTTAACGAATTTTTCAATTTTTGGTGAATTTTTCGATTTTTGGCGAATTTTTCAATTTTTGTCAAATTTTTCAAATTGCTGGTATTTTTCAAATTAAGGTGAAAACAAATTTTTTTGTTGAAATTTAAGATCTCACACTACCCATCCCTCCGGTTATACCATCATACTCCTTTTGGATTGGGATGGTTCTCACTAATTATTGCGCTCGAACGCAGTGGTTGGATGGGAGTCCTCTGGATTTTGCCAAGTGGGGTATTTCAGAGCCCTACGGTACTGCCGACTCGTTCACTAATACAACGAATGCCACTTGCGGTAGCACCCCAACGGACACGTGCTTGTGCACAACCTTGGTGACCGGTGGTAATGATCATGGGTACGGGAGTAATATGTGGTATGGAAAAACGCGCTGGACCGCAAATTTTTGTGATCGAAACAACAGAAGATTTCCCTACAATACTGTTGCAGATACGCTAGTTTTTCCATATGGAGTAATTTGTCAAAAACAAGCGATGAAAAATGTGACGCTGGTCAAGGTGTCGCAAATAGAATTAAGTGGTAAACAAGATTTTAATTAAAGAAATAACAATTTTAGAAATGTACTGCAACAATGGATGGCAGTATTTCGAAGAGACGCAAAGCTGTTACTATGTATATTTTTTTTAAAAGTTTTTTAGTCGCCAAACACGGGTTTGCTTCACAGTTTAAGATTTGAATGGGTTGGGTTGCGCGAATGACCTTAACTTAGGCTTAGATTTAGGCTTGGGTTAGGTTAGGGACCATTCACATATTACTTAATCATAGGAGACGAAGGGAGGAGGTGGTTGTCTTTAAGAAACTTAACGGATCAGTCCAGTAATTTACAACCATATGAAAAAATTATATACTCGGAAAGATCATGAAAAATGGAGCATTTTTTGTTTTTATGGCATGCTCTGAATCGTTGCAGTTTTCGAGATAATTGCGTTTGAAATTTTGAATTTGTTACAAGCTCTTCGTTGTAATACGCAAACGTTTTTAAATTTTTTGCAGAAAAATCGATTTTTTCAATTTTCATAAAATGAACAATGTAGCAATTTTTTATAGCTAAATGAGACGAACAAAATAACATTTTAGGTAGTGTATGGGAATTTAAATTACTTCGACGCAGCGATTGCTTGTGAATCTTTGAACGCATCACTGACTTCTATTCACAGCGGAGAAGAAAACGAATTTGTTTCAGGTTTTTTTGTTGTAAAATTCACAATTTCTACACCAGTTCTGTATGACTAACTGATTAGGGGTAGTCCTGTCCAAAGAAAGTAATATTTCATACAACTTTTTAAATCTTTTAAAAAGCGCAGTTTTAAAACACGATTTCTGTAATAATCGACCATTGGAGTGCACAATTTTCAAAAAGTTCTCAGAATTGATTTCTTGTATTAAAATCATAAATTATAGACCATTTCATGACTTTTTTGTGAAAAAAATCACTAGGTCTATGTATTGGGTTTGGCTGTACAGCAATTTTTTCTAGGACGCACATGGACTTCAACAAGGTGTCATTAAAACGGCCATATCTCGGGTTCTATAAGTCCTATCAGAAAAAGTAGCCACATTTTGGATAGCTCAGATTCTGCGCCACAATTGCGTAGAAAACACCAAAAATTATTTCTTGATCAGAAAAAAAGTTATAGAGCAAATCGCCAAAAACATGGGGTATTTTTTAGCCTTTGAAAATAACTTTTTTGCCTCTATTTTTTTACAGGAAGGAGCTAGCTGCTCTCTCTCCTCAGCTTTTAGTATCTCTTTATTAGAGCTTTAAGACGCGATATCTCGAAAATTCGAACAGGGGTGGGATTATGCCAAAAAGTGTCCCCAAAAACTAGAAGCTAAAAATTGAAATTCTTTAAATTAGCGAAATTTGCCACAATTTATATATATTCGGAAAATTCATGAAAAATGGAGCATTTTTTGTTTTTACAGTAAATTCTGAATCGCTACCGTTGTCGAGATAATCGCGTTTGAAGTTGGGGACTTTTTACATTTTTTAAATTCCCGCAACTTTTTTAAATTCCCGCCAAACATTGATAATCAGGGTATTATAAAGTATTCCAGCAACAACCATAATCCTTGGATAGGAATAAGAATTTTCAACAACATCTATTTTGGTGGATTGATAAGAAGTTGTTTATGCAGACGATTTGTTCAACTCATTCCAAAAAACTACAAATAGTAAATTTCTACAGGGTGATTTGGAGCTAGTATCACGATTAGGTATCTCACTGAACGTGAAATTCTTGAAAAACATTTGTTTCATACTTTGGAATTGACCCCTCTAGGGGGTAATTTTATACAGGGAATCCAAATTTCCTGCGTAAAATGATCCCTAGAGGGGTCAATTCCAAATGATGAAAAAATGTTTTTCGAGAATTTCACGTTCAGTGGGATACCTAATCGATACTAGCTCCAAATCACCCAGTAGAAATTTATTATCTGTAGTTTTTTGGAATGAGTTGAACAAATCGTCTGCATAAACAACTTCTTATCAATCCGCCAAAATAGATGTTGTTGAAAATTCTTATTCCTATCCAAGGATTATGGTTGTTGCTGAAATACTTTATCTAGACGTTTCTAGAAGATTAAAACTCTGTTATAAATAACATCCCAAATTTTGATAAAGATTATTTTTTTAATATTGCTACTTGTTATGTCGTTGGTTTGAAGTTAAGAAGAAAGTATAGTTAATAAAAACAATCAATTTATGCATTTGTAATAAAAAATTGAAAATGTTTATTTCAAGTTATAGTATTTATACAAAAGCGCTTACAAGTTATAGGTTGTTTCACCGAAAGAGAAAAAAAAGTCCGGAGAGCATAACATAATGGCTAAAGCTCTCGCTTTGCATCCCGATGGCGAGGGTTCGATCCCGGAGGTCGAAATTAGAAATATCATAATTCAAGATTACCTTTTTAAAAGAATAAGAACTAAACTTTTTTTCATTGGTCTCAAACTTAAAAGCTTTATAACTTTTTTATATTATGCCCATTTTCGGAGATCTTGGTACCAAAATGTTCCTTGAAACGAGTAGAAAAATTCAACATACGATTTTTTCGATTTTTGTCTGAAAATAATGTTCTTTTCTCAAAAAGCTTTAAAGTTTGAGTAAATTTTGATGTTTTTCGAAAAAATTTCCTTGTTTTTGATAGAAAAATTAAAAAATCGTACGTTGAATTTTTTCTACTCGTTTCAAGGAACATTTTGGTACCAAGATCTCAGAAAATGGTCGAAACATAAAAAAGTTATAACGTTTTTAAGATTGTTAAAAAATGGCAAAATTCTAAGTTATTTTTCAAAAATAGAAAAAAGCTTGGAATAATAATTGCTTCTTAAAATTGTAGATTAATGCATGTAGAAGAAAAAGAAATTTTCCAAAAAGAATTAAAACTGATCGAGAAAATCGATTTTTATCATCGAGCTGCAAAGAAAAACATTTGCCCGCAGCCCGAGCTGCAAAAATTTCCTATTTTTTCAACTAAAATCGTAATTTTCTAAAGCATTTTTAGCTTAAAAAAGTGCTTTTCAAAAAAAATTTTCGCGCCTATCGGCGCTAATAAACATAAGGGGGGGGGGGACAGGGGCCCCATGTGACAAATTCCCTTTCCCCCGAATTTAGGTGGCGGGGTCGCCATCAAATTATTGCGGGCGAAACCATTTCGCCCGCAGCTCGAGTCACAAAAAAACCATTTATCCCGCAACCCGAAATCGTAATTTTTTAAAGTATCTTTAGCTTGAAAAAATATTTTTCAAAAAAAATTTTCGGCGCGAATAAACATAAGAGGACCAAAGTGATTTTTGAAAAAAATTACGAAAAAAATCACCTTGGTCCCCCTTATGTTTTTTCCCGCCCGCAGAAAGTCAAAATTTTTGGGGGGTGTTTGTACACGTGTGCATCTGATGTTTGAAAATTTTTTCTTGACCATATATCGACTAGCACCTTGGCTTAAACAGGGATTTTCATGTCAAATTGATGCAATTTGGCCTGAAATTATGTAATCGGGGGTTTTCGGCTATGGCGAATCGATTGACGATAGTTTTGTGAGCCAATATTTCTACTTTTAGTTGCATTTCAAACCCCCGATTACAAATTTTCAGACCAAATTGGAGACGCACATGGAAATTTTTCATGAAATTTTTGAAAACTCATAAGGACTCTTAGGTTTCGGTATCGGAGGGGGAGACTCCGAAAACTCATCCCCCCGTAAAATCATCTGGCATCAATTTGACATAAAATCCTCTTTTTGAGCTAAAGTGCTAGTCAATATAGGGTCAAGAGAAAATTTTTCAGACATTGGGAGCATAGGTCACCAGTAGGGGGAGTACACCGGTCCCTCAGGATGGATGGATGACTGGCCTTTAGGGAGGGGGGGGGGGTACCTGAACCCCCAGG
>JAQGCP010001231.1:0-12955 GCA_034699885.1 Acrobeloides thornei | reverse complement strand
ACTTTTTTTATTCGGGTCGAAAAAATAGGATTTTACCTTAGAAAACCTCTTTTTTAGGGTACTTTTTGGCACTTTTGCTGATCTAGCAAAAAATTTTTCTTCTGTGCTCAAAAATCTGCTCTGCAAACTTTTATTTACATCTTATTAGGATCATTTTCCGCGGTCGGGCATGAAAAACGGATCATACCTCACAAAGTTATCAGCCTTTAAAGATTGCTTCCTGGGCAAAACTCTCGGTTATATTCTATGATTCCATCTTATAATATTAAGTATCTGTGGTGTAGTGGCGAAGCTGTCGGCCGTTCAGCACAATGGATCGTGGGTTCGACTCCCAGCTCGTGCATAAAATTTTTGCAGAATATATTTAAGAATACACCTCTCGAATTTCAACAAAACATACTTTTTTCGAGGTTTTGTAGAAATTCGACTGGCACATAATTATAAATGTCTGAAAAATATTCTATAAGCCTATTGGAAGCAAAAAGAATCGATTTCGAACTGTTTTTCCGGTGACCCCACTTTTGGACACACTTTGGACCACCGTGCTATTTAAAAATGTTGAAATTTTGAAAGTATAGTCCGCTTTCACAGGAAAACAGGTACTAGTTCGGATTGGCGACCCAAAATGACAGGGTTCGAAATCCGGAAAAATTATATATATATTTTTTCTAAAAATCTTCCTTGACCCCAAATGCTTCCTTGACCTTGATTCAGGGTCGATACACTGAAGCGAAAATCAAAACTTTTAGTTTTTTTGTAAAAGTGGACGTTTCTGGGGATAAGAGTAATTTTATGACTTTTCGAATGCATCCCTGCGTGGTCGTATGGCAGGAAACAATTATGCAAATTTTGAACACCATTCAATTTGGATGAAAATTCGAAACACCCAGAAACATCCATTTTTTAGATAAAAAACTAAAAGTTTAGATTTTCGCTTCAATACACCGACCCTGAATCAAGGTCGAAGGAGCATTTTCACGCATCGAGAATGCGTGCATTCGATTCGCTACATAGAAAAACCCCTAGGGGTCATTGTTAATTAAAAATATAAAAAATTTTCCGGATTTTGAACCCTGTCATTTTGAGTCACTAATCTGAACTAGTATCGGAAAACAAGTTCGTTTGCGATAGCCAAGTGGATAAGGAAGCCGACCTTCCGATCTGGTAAGTTAAGCAACATTGAGCCCGCAAGTTGAATTGAACGATCCCTAGCGGGATCGAACCCAACGTTGCTTATCTTGCCGGATCGGACGGTCGGCTTCCTTATACACTTGGCCATCGCAAGGGAACTTGTTTTCCGGTTGTTATCCACTTGCCCATCGGTTTTTCCTGTTAGTTGGAAACGGACTATAGTATAATTTTGATTTTGAAACGAGATTTACTTGATTAATTAATACTTGTATACGTTTAATTATACGCTTTAACAGATAATTTACAAGGTGTTCAAGCATGAATGGTTCTCCAATAAGAGAATTCGATCGAGGAAAAAAGATTTTTGGATACGAGATATTTAACAATATTTTGATGATTTTTGAATAAGCCTGTGTATTAAAACGAAAACTTGAAAACTTTGAGTTGAATTTTCTCGAAAAGGGTATTTCCGATTTTCACGAAAATTGGGGCACTACCGTTTTTCGATGCGTTCAACAAGACGGTGTTGTTATTTTTTGAAAATTCCACAAGGAAAAAAAATTCAGGTTTTCGCTTTAATACACAGGCTTATTCCAAAATCATGAAAATATTGTTAGAACAAATATCTTTACGTATCCAAAAATCTTTTTTCCTCATAAAAAATCGAATTTTTTTATTGAAGAATTCGTGCTTGAACACCCTGTATGTTTCATAAACACCAATTATAGATATGGAATCTTCCAAATACTCCATTCATTTCAAAATTATTCTATTCGCTTCTCCCCTCTCTTAACTTCTTATTTATGAAAATCCTCTAGAGGACGTCGTCATGGGCGCCTCATTGACCTCGCCTTCTACGACCGCTCCTTCAACATCAGTCTGTAACCATTTGTTTGCTACGAATGTTGATGTACCGCCAAGCTCCTTGTATCGACCACACAGCACTTCGAGCAAAAAAAACCAGTCAATGTTCCTAACCGGATGGAACTTCACAAAGAAAACTGCGGCAACAGCGTTCCCACTCACGTTGAGTATTTCAGACACGAAGCGCAGATCCGATGCCGACAAAACGGCGAAAATTGTTGTCGGTAGTAGGGTGGTGACTAGCAGATCATGTGGCTCAAATTCTTCTCTCTCCAGCTATACCCGAGACTACTCCGATCGAGAAAATGGAAACACCGATGATAAAAGCTCTTCCGAGAGTGCCAGGGATATGCCATATGCCAAGCTAAGCATTCAGTTAGATAGTAACCAAAATTACAAGAAGTATCAACCGCCGAACTCGAGCAGATCCTTGGCCATGGTGTCTGGGAGGAGGAATGGTAGGCTCAGAGAGCATTTCCGAAACAGTCTTTCGGTCGACGAGCCCAATTCGACTATAATATCCAACGTGTATAGTATTCAAGATGAGTTGAGAAGGGATCTTCGATTCAGTCGACAAGTATGTTTCTTTTTGAGAAATTTGACCCTGTCAGGGTCGAAAAGGCGGCCGCGATATTGCTTAACTTGTCAAATCTGACGGTCGACTTGTGCGTCCAACTATAGACTCTCGTTGAAAACTATATACAGTAGCGGAAAAAAAACTTGGAACACCTCCCAAAGGGGTATTACGTAATCAACTTTTTGATGGCTTTTTTGGGCGCGAATTCCACGTAATACGTAGAAACCAGATCCACGTGCTCTTGGGTCTGGTTGAGTCCATGTCACGCCGCATGCAGGCTGTCATCAAGACAAGGGGTTATGCAACTAAACATTGAATATTCATGGGTTTTTTGTTGCTTTGTTCTTATTTTGGTTTATGTTGTCATGCTGCATAACCTCTCTACTAAAGTCCGTTTCCGCCGCTAATAGGTAAAAAAGTCCGGAGGCAATAGTCAAGTGGTTAAAGGCCCCTCCCGTCCGATCTGTCAAGTTAAGCAACGTTGAGCCCACAGGTTCGATCCCGCTAGGGCAAATTTTCGTAACGTGGTCATGAAAAACCTTTTATTCGTAGAAATCATTCCTGTTAAACAACAATGATTACTTAACGTTAGTTATTTTTTAGGACTTCATGAACAACAACCTAGTCAGCCCGGTGGGCCCGAAGGCGAAGACCCCAATGTCGCCACTACACAAAGCTACAAAAGTGCCTTTTGGAAATAGCCAAAACTGTAACAGTTGGGTTCCTCCTCGACGGCCTTCTTCCTCTATAGTGCCATTACCACCAAGACCTCCGTCACTACATGGTCTTTGTGATGATTCCCCTAGATGTATCGACGAACCTCCTCCGATGCACGGCAAAAAGAAGACTGTTATACAGGCGTCTACGTCCGAGCTCTTGCGTGGCCTCGGGCATTTCCTGGGCATGAAGTGTTGCCTACGAGATTTCGAGCCGGCTCATCTGGTCATGTGGCTAAGGACCGTGGATCGTTCACTCATGCTGCAAGTATGTGAAATTTAAGAGTTACTACACAATACACACTTCCCTGATTCAGGAAAGGCGTATTGTGTATTGAAGCGAAAAGTCGTAAAAATGCGATTTTTGTCTACAAACGACGTAAAAATGTGAGCCGAATTTGATATTTATAAAATTCTTCGGATAAAGAAAAGCTGTATATCAACGCGAAAATTCGAGAAAATCATTTGTTAATTAGATTAAATCGCCTTTTTGCAACTTTTCGCTTCAATACACAATATGCCTTCCCTGAATCAAGGAAGTGTAGTAACTCCGAAATTTAAATATATAATTCTCGATTGTCGTCACCTCATTATACTATGAAAAGGAACATTAGAGAAATTCATGCATTCATTAGAGGCCAATCATGTGACGAAGATATTATTGCTCATGCATTTTAGGGCTGGCAAGACATCGCTTTCATCAACCCAGCCAACCTCGTGTTCGTTTATATGCTGATACGAGATCGTATCGACAATGAATTGGATGGCATTCGCCGGGTGGAAGACCTACAATCCATGGTGCTCACTTGTCTGTATGTCAGCTATAGCTATATGGGGAACGAAATCTCCTACCCACTGAAGCCATTTATAAGAGAAAACGACGTAAGTTCATGAAAATTACGGTTTCCGCGCTGCTGTTTTAATCTTTACCCTTTCTCATGCAAAACCTCATAAAAAGGGATGTTGGCCACAAGAATCTCGTATTCATTTCCGCGTTTTAATTTTTCTCGGTTGCACAAAACACATTAGGCTGAGAAAGAATTGCATGAGATGATTCACTAGCTAATCCAATTGCACTATAGCGTGTAAGGGTGTCTTGGGGTATATTCTTGTGAAATCATTTAAGCCGAAGGCGTGAGCACTTCACTTTTCGATTAGTTCGAAATGGGATGTCTCGTTTGTCTTGTTTTGAGTGGCAAGCCATCCCGCCGGGAACAGCCAATCTTAACATAAATGCGAAACAATGCCAATAACCCAATCCAAAAATGACTCACAGAGCTTATTTTCGCCAACACATAGCATCGAAAAAGTAACAAACGTTAAAGGGAAAGCAGTCGATTGAGGCGAGTAAAAAAATTTTTCGACAAACGTAACAAAAAATGTTCGAAACGATGAAAAAAATACTGTTTTCGAGGAAAAATCGAAAAAAAATTTTCGTAAATTTTTATTGATTGAAACTTAAAAATGGCCACAAAACACCCAAAAAAATTTTTTTCGATTTTTCCTCGAAAACAGTTTTTTTCCATCGTTTCGAATATTGTTTACGTTTGTCGAAAAATGTTGAAAAAAATTTTTTGTGATAACTCGCCTCAATCGGCCCTCCCCCTTTAAATTTTTACTAATTTTAGCTGGATCATGATATTTCAATAAACTTTGATGAACATTTTCTATTTTAAAATTTCTCCAATAAATAAGATCTTTGGTTTCCCACGAATTAATTATATCGTTAATAAAAGAAGGATCATTGAAAAATCTTTTAATAGCAAGATAAAAAATTTCTTCAAGTGTAAATATTTTTGTTGGAGGCTCAACAGGATTATTGGAAGCAGAATTTGAGCTTGTAGAGGTAGAAACTTTTTCGAAATTTTCATTCATGTTTGATAGATAAAAAATGGACAAAAAAGAATTATTGATCGAAAACAGGCACACAAAAAGCCATTTGCAACAAATCAATAGCCATAAAATATGTTAGCTGAATCATTTAATAAATAAGGCGAAAAGTAAAAAAATAGATGTTGTTTTGTCGTAAAAATATCGAAATAATAAGATAAGGGAGAGAGTGAACGAAGAATTTTAAAAACATAGCATTTTCAAAGATTTCCTTTGTGTTATTTTTGCGTCGATGTACAGCTTTTGTTGAATCCGAGGAATTGTGTAAATGTCAAATTCGGATTCCCCGCACATTTTAACCCTAAAAGGGGTCGTTTTTAGGCAAAAATCGTATTTTTGCGACTTTTCGCTTCAATACACTGTCCCTAAATCAGGGACGCGTTTTTTCGCTTTAAAATGTCAAATTCGGATCCTCTGCATGTTTTTACCCTTAGAGGGGCCATTAGACTCGAATCTTGGAGCATTACCACTGAGCCAAGTTCACGATAAAATCAGATTTTTAATTTTGCTTATAATAGATTATCATGAATTTTTTTAAGAGAGAGAATGTGCAAATATATACTTTTACAAACAAATTATAAATTTTTTTATATTTATTTTACAAAATTTTATTTTTTTAACACAATAAAACAACTTGAAAAAGTAAAAAATCACAGAAAATCCGAATGCCATTTAGTACTGGGTCCGAGGGCCGGATGGATTCGAAGAGCTAATACAAGTGTCGATTTGGCTTTGATCCGCACCTAAAAAATTGAAAATTATCAAAAAATCCAACCATAACAACTTACATTTGTTCACACGTGCGTCGTAGGCCTGGTTGTTCGGACAAATGAAGTCGAAAGTGGTATGGTTGGTGCAAACGAAGAAATGACGACTGCACCGTCTACCGTAGATTCCATTCGGGAGTTTTTCACATGGGTTGCGAGCTAAAGAAAATTTGAAAATTTAAAAAAATTTTGTACAAAAACAGAAATTACTTGTGTCCGGGCTCAACGGTAATGACTCTGGAGGGACGTTGAACGCAACAGCGTTTCTCGGACCAGATTGTTGGATGGCTGGGTATTGTTGGCGACGAGATTGTGGAGGGCTTTGTTGTCGTGGCAACAGCGGTTGCTGTTGCGGCTTTTGGTAGTAGGAGTTTTGTGGCGGGTTTTGAGCGACTGGGATGTTAACGATGGGTTGAGGTGGTTGAGTTGGTTGAGTTACAACTGGCCTAAAATCTTATGGAATAGTGTGAGTAAGTTCGATTCCTCATTCAAATTTTGACTGTATATAGTAATGTATAAAAATTGTCTTACGGTTGTGTGGTTATTTCCGGTTTCTTTCCACCGCAAATTGGGATAAACGCCTTGTTGTTGCATTGGTGCTCATCTGGATCGTAGAACAAGCCGGATGGGCAGTTGATCCTCAATGAGAAACCGCCATTGCACGAGTAAAAGTAGGCAGCACAACCAACACCCCAGAATCCATCTGGTTTGTTATTTTGCTTGCACCACATGTCTGGTGGAGTGGTTGGATTCAATTGAGGTGGAAGGGTTGTTGTTGGTAGAGGGCGTTTTCCACCACAGGATGGAACTAAATCACGATTGGCGCATTGAGAGATGCCCGAATCGTAGAAAAGCCCGGACGGGCATTTGATTCGTGTTGCAAAGCCACCGTTGCAAGTGTAGAAGTAGTCGACGCAGCCTGAGACAGCGTGGATTCCATCAGACAAGTTGTATTTGGTGCAGAATAGATCTGGTGGGGTTGTGTAACGGGGTACATCCATTTGGCTAAAAAAATTACAGTGTAAAGAAGGTACCAATTCGAATAATCTTTTGAATGTGTCTGTGTATTAGCGCGAAAACCCTGTTCCTTATCTTACGGTTGTGTGGTTGCTTCCGGTTTCTTTCCACCGCAAATGGCGATAAACGCCTTGTTGTTGCATTGGTGCTCATCTGGGTCGTAGAACAAGCCGGACGGGCAGTTGATCCTCAATGAGAAACCGCCATTGCAGGAGTAAAAGTAGGTAGCACAACCAACATCCCAGAATCCATCAGGCTTGTTGTTTTGCTTGCACCACATGTCTGGAGGAGGTGTTGGCTGAGTTGGGTTCATTTGTGGTGGCAAAGTGGTTGTTTTTTGACCTCCACACGCAGGGATCACGTCGCGTTGTGTGCAGTGTTGCTCATCGGGATCGTAGAAGAGACCAGTTGGGCACATGAGTTTGGTTGAGAAGCCTCCATTGCATGAATAGAAGAAGTTTTTGCAGCCGACAGAATGGAGTCCATCAGGCATTTTGTACTGTTGGCACCACATATCAGGCGGAGTGGTTGACATGATGGGGTTCATTTGGCTAAAGTGGAAATTAATTTTTATCGGCATCGACACAAACTTACGGTGGAAGTGTGGTCGGCTTTTGTCCGCCGCAAGCCACGATCCATTCTTGATTAGTACATTGTTCCTCCTGTTCATCGAAGAACAAATTGCCCGGACATGTCAATCTCGTCGAGAAACCACCATTACATGCGTAGAAGTGGTTCGAGCAGCCCATCGAGTGCATTCCATCTGGCTTGTTGTTTTGCTGGCACCACATGTCTGGAGGGGTGGTTGGGTTCAATTGAGGTGGCAGGGTTGTTGTTGGTAGAGGGCGTGTTCCGCCACAGGATGGAACTAATTCACGATGGGCGCATTGAGCCATGCCTGAGTCGTAGAAAAGTCCCGAGGGGCAGTTGATTCGAGTTGAGAAGCCACCGTTGCAAGTGTAGAAGTAGTTGACGCAGCCGGCGACAGCGTGGATTCCATCAGACAAGTTGTATTTAGTGCAGAATAGATCTGGTGGGGTTGTGTAACGGGGGACATCCATTTGGCTAAAAAATTGAAAATTGTCGAAATTGAAAATTTGTCAAAAATCGAAAAATTCATCAAAAATTAAAAAATTTTTTGATCCTGTTTAAAGAAGACATCGCAACAAGACCAGGTCGAATAATCTTTTTCAATGTTTTGAATGTGTCTGTGTATTAGCGCAAAAACCCTGTTTCTTATCACTTGCACACAATCAAAAATTTTTCAGAAAGGTCAACATTTAGTCAAAAATTTCTCTCCCTTTTTTAGAGGAGCGGAGGATTGAAATTAGCTAATTGATTTTTTTTTACCTTGGTGTTGTGGTCACAGGTTTCGCACCACCACAAACTGCAATCCATTCTCGGTTTTCGCACTGGTGGTCTTGAGGGTCGTAGAACAAACCCGACGGGCAGTTGATCCTCAACGAAAAACCTCCATTGCATGAGTAAAAGTAGGTAGCACAACCAACATCCCAGAATCCATCTGGCTTGTTGTTTTTCTGGCACCACATGTCTGGAGGGGCGGTGGACTGGGTTGGGTTCAATTGACTAGAAATTTTTAGACTTTTATACTTGGTCGAGTTTGAAAGTCTAAAATTTCAAGAATTTGTTTCCACACAAAAACTAGAATTAATTAAAATTGTGTTACTTACGGTGGAAGTGTGGTTGGTTTTTGTCCGCCACATGCAACGATCCATTCACGGTTGTTACACTGTAATTCTTGAATATCAAAGAAAGTGTTGCCGGGACAAGTAAGGCGGGTTGAGAAGCCTCCATTGCACGCATAGAAATAGGTGTTGCAACCAACTCCATGTAAACCATCGGGCAAGTTGTTGTCGCGACAGAAAGTGTCTGGTGGAGTGGTTGGGTTCATTTGGCTAAAAAATTTTTTTCTATTGAATAGACAGAGAGCGGAACCCCAAAAAACCAGAAGTTTTGAGCGATTTTTTCCAAAACCGAAAAATTTACGTGAGGTCCATTTCTGGACCCCCTGACCAGGTATGATCTCTATAATTCTTACGGTGCAAGAGTGGTAGTAGCCGGTTTTTGTCCTCCACAAGCTGCGATCCATTCTCGATTCGTGCAATGTCCTTCTTCGACATCGAAGAATAAGTTAGATGGGCAATTTATTCTTGTTGAAAAACCTCCGTTACATGCATAGAAGAAATTGCTGCAGCCTACAACACCATGAATTCCATCGGGCATTTTGTAGTCACGGCACCAGGTGTCCGGAGGAGTAGTCGATTGAGGTGGCAGGGTCGTTGTTGGTAGAGGGCGTGTTCCGCCACAGGCTGGAACAAGTTCACGAGTGGCGCATTGAGAGATGCCCGAATCGTAGAAAAGTCCCGAGGGGCAGTTGATTCGAGTTGCGAAGCCACCATTGCAAGTGTAGAAGTAGCTGGCGCAGCCTGCGACCGCGTGAATTCCATCAGACAGGTTGTACTTGGTGCAGAATAGATCTGGTGGGGTTGTGGAACGGGGTACATCCATTTGGCTAAAAAAATTACAGTGTAAAGAAGGCACCAATTCGAATAATCTTTTGAATGCGTCTGTGTATTAGCGCAAAAACTCTGTTCTTTATCTTACGGTTGTGTAGTTGCTTCCGGCTTCTTTCCACCGCAAATTGCGATAAACGCCTTGTTGTTGCACTGGTGCTCATCTGGGTCGTAGAACAAGCCGGACGGACAGTTGATCTTCAACGAAAAACCTCCATTGCAGGAGTAAAAGTAGGTAGCACAACCAACATCCCAGAATCCATCTGGCTTGTTGTTTTGCTTGCACCACATGTCTGGAGGAGTGGTTGATTGAGGTGGCAGGGTTGTTGTTGGTAGAGGGGGTGTTCCACCACAGGCTGGGACAAATTCACGATTGGCACATTGAGCCATGCCTGAGTCGTAGAAAAGTCCGGATGGGCAGTTGATTCGAGTTGCGATGCCACCATTGCAAGTGTAGAAGTAGTTGACGCAGCCTGCGACCGCGTGAATTCCATCAGACAAGTTGTATTTGGTGCAGAATAGATCTGGTGGAGATGTGACACGGGGTACATCCATTTGGCTAAAAAATTTTTGATACAGGGTGTATAAAAAAAGAATTTTTTGGTTTTTGACGAGAAATTTCAAAATTTTTCGATTTTCGCTTCAATACACACAACTTTTCCCTGAACCAGGGCTTTTTTTAGCTTTATTTTCTTATGATTTCTTACCTTGGTGTTGTGGTCACAGGTTTCGCACCACCACAGATTGCAATCCATTCTCGGTTGTTGCACTGGTGCTCTTGAGGGTCGTAGAACAAACCCGATGGGCAGTTGATCCTCAATGAAAAACCACCATTGCACGAGTAAAAGTAGGTAGCACAACCAACATCCCAGAATCCATCAGGCTTGTTGTTTTGCTTACACCACATATCCGGTGGAGGTGTTGGCTGAGTTGGGTTCATTTGTGGTGGCAAAGTGGTTGGTTTTTTTCCTCCACAAATTGGTACCAAGTCATGGTTCATGCATTGTTGTTCATCTGGATCGAAGTAAAGTCCAGAAGGGCAGTTCAAGCGAGTCGAAGTGCCGCCGTTGCATGAATAGAAATAGCTTCTGCAACCGACCGCATGAAGACCATCGGGCATGTTATACGTGGCACACCATGGATCTGGCGTAGTGGTTGGACGAGTCTGGTCGAGTTGGGGTGCGAGGGTGGTCGTTGGCTTTTGTCCACCACAAATTGGGATCCATTCTCGATTATTGCAATGATGCTCCTCTGGATCGTAGAATAGACCAGTTGGGCATTGAATTTTCGTTGAGAAGCCGAACGTGCACGAGTAGAAGTATGGGGCACAACCGACTTCATGAAAACCGTCTGGTTTGTTGTTTTGCTGGCACCACATGTCCGGAGGAGTGGTTGTTGGTTGGGTGGTCGGTGGTTGAGTATTCGCCACTGGTGGTGGATTGAATTGGATAACTGGTTGTTGTCCATAGGAGGTATAATAGGCTGATCGTGGGGTGTCTTGTTGAGAAGACCGGACGGAAGGAATCAACGCTGGAGTTGCAGCCGACGGGCTAAAATAAATATTTTACAAGGTGAAAAATCGAAAATTTTTTCACTTGGCTGCCCCCCCCCTATTGTGTTGTAGTTCCAAACTTACTTTAAGCATTTTTGCAAATCGTCACAGGTATTATTGAAGAAGACCAAATTCATTGGGCATGTATGACCCAAAGAATTTCCAGAGATGCAACGAACATATTCTTGTTGGCATTGGCCAAGTTCGTAAAAGCCATCTGGTTTGCCATGGCAATCAAGTTTTGGAGCCGGCATTGGACTGGCCTGTACGGGTAGTGGTATAGCGTTTTGTTGGTTGTAATAACCAAAATTTCCATGTTCAATCGGTGATGGAAGACTGGTGTTGGTACGTGCGAGTCTAGAAAGAAATTTTAAATTTTTCATAATTTTTTCAATTCTTTCGAATTTTTTTTCAATTTTTTACTGAAAATTACCGATTCATGTTGCCACATTCAGCTTTGGGACGACACTCAGCAGTCAGGGAATCAAACACGAGGCCTTGAAGACAAGTCTTGACTTCAGTTTTGCCTCCAATACACTGGAGATAGCTGGATTGGCAAGCCTGTGCGATGTAAAATCCATCCAGTCTTCCGGTACAGTTGAAGTCTGCAATCGGCTGTTTCATCACCGGCATCAAGGGAGCATCGCGTCCTGTGCCAAAAATGTCATCAGTCGATTCGGCTTTCGAACGCGAATTCGTGCCACCACATGCAGCAATATTTTCTATGAAGTCACACTGTTTGTTGTCGATGTTAAAGAAGAGGCCTTGTGGGCATTTGTATTGGTGGGCAAGTTTGTTCGCGCATTTCCAGAACAAGTTCGAACAGTTGCCTTTGTCAAGCTCGTAGAGGCCGTCAGGAATTTGAGAGCAATCAAGAATGGTGTCTGGTTGATAGGCTTGGATGGAGGATTGAGTGCCATTCGAGGCAGGATTAGGTTGGTTCACAGGCATAGCCAAACTAGACAATATTGATTATACGGGGTGTATCGAAAAATTGGAATTTGGGCGATTTTTTCATGAATTTTTTCAATTTTTTTCGAACTTTTTTCACGTGGGCGACCTCCCCCCCCCAAATTCGAAAACAATGAATTTTTTTTCAAAAATGATGCTATTAGGGCTAATTTTATGCGAGGAATCGATTGCGTATTCACGAAGCTTGAAAACTCTTTCCTGACCCTGATCCAAGGAAATGAGTGTTTTGTATTGAAGCGAAAATCGAAAAATTTTGAAATTTCTCTCTCAAAAACATATTTTTGGGGGTAATTTCATGTCGGGAATCGATTGCGCGCATTCCCAAAGCTTGCAAACGCTTTCCTGCCCCTGATTCAGGAATAGATGTGTGTATTGAAACGAAAATCGAACATGCACTAATTTCCCTAAATCAGGGAAACATTTTTTCCCGAAACTTGAAAATGCTTCCCTGATTTAGGGAAATTAATACATGTTCGATTTTCGCTTCAATACACACATCTAGTCCTGAATCAGGGGCAGGAAAGCGTTTGCAAGATTCGGGAATGCGCGCAATCGATTCCCGACATGAAATTACCCCCTTTAATACACCCTGTATATTTTTATGTCTATTACAGGGTGAGTAAAAAAAGTATTTTTATGATTTTTGGGCCAGAAAAATTTTTTTGAGATTGGAAAATTTTTTACTAAAAATGACCCATATAGAAGTAATTTTATGCGGGAAATCTATTGCGCGTGCATGAAAACGCTTCCTTGATTCAGGGAATGGAGTTGGTGTATTGACGCGAAAATCGAAAAAATTTCTATTTTCGCCCGGAAACACGGTTGCACAGACCCCAGTCCAAAATTTTTGTTTTTATGACCCACCCCCTCCGCAGTTTGGCGACCTTTTTTAGGTCTACTTCTAAAAAAAATCGGTCACCGGCGCCGGGAACCGA
>JAQGCP010001230.1:0-12957 GCA_034699885.1 Acrobeloides thornei | reverse complement strand
CGTAAAAGTAGAGTTTGAAAGGTGCTCATTTAAGTTAATATCTTTAGAATAGTTCATCTATAAAAATAAAATTATATTGAAATAAAAAAATCGAATAATCATAAAAATCAATTTTTAAACCTAAAGATTTATATACAAGGTTGTCTCAAAAATAATTTCGAAATAATTTCAAAATTAATTTTTCTAAAAAACTAGGTATACTTTTCGGCCTAAATTTTTTGCGGATAAACTCGCCGGCGTTCCAGGATTGTTATACAAAAAAATTTTAAAAAGAATAAATACATAGAACTTCACTCTTTAACGAAATTATTTCACAACCTTTATATTATATGCATACACTATGAGAATTGAACATTTAGACCTTGCTATTATTGATCAATAATAGCAAAGTCTAAAAGTTCAATATTCAACAAACTATTTCATCACAGCGCAATTATATGCATACACTATAAGCGACAGACAGCCTTGGTTTTGTGTTGGTTAAAATGGGCGATTCAACCAAATTAAAAAATATCGCCCAGGAAATGAGTCGGGCAAGCCCTTCCAAAAAACAGATTAGCAGATGTTTTAAAAATCATCACTTAGAAAATAAAAATGATAACAAAGAAAACAAGTAATAATAACAAATTTACAGGGTGCAAACACGAACGGCCCCCCGACCATAATTTTTTATACATGCTTGATTTGCCTCTAGAAAGGGATTTTCTATGTGTATTTTCTCAGGACTATAGAAGCGAGTATGAAATATCCGTACGTGACTCCAAAAAAGGCGGCATATATAATTGTGGGTATCACATATGGACACCCTCGAAAAAATATTTTAGCTATGTGGAGGACTTACCCAAGAGTTGTCAACCAAAAGGGCGATAACTTTTGGGCGGTTTGGTGCAACGTATTTTTAAATTACACGAATTTTAGAGGAGCTCAAATGTAAATAAGGCTATTGACTTATCCGACGATCGCCAGCTGAGAATTAAAAAAAATATACGGACATTTCAATTCGTATAAACATATTTTTTTGCAAAAATGTAATTTTAAATTACATTAAAGGACCAGTCCAGTAATTTACAACCATATTAAAAAAATGATATATTCGGAAAGATTCCTTTACCTTTGAATATTTGAGAGTTAGTTTACACTCGAAAATCTTAGGCACACTTTTTTATTCACATGTCTTTTAAAATTGTGAAAAAAATTGTGTTTTTAGACTTGTTCTTTGATACCTTCTTCTAATGATAACACGTTGTTTGTCGTCAAACTATGAGCTTCTTATCTATTTTTGAGTGAAACTTGATTCTCTCATAGACAATCTGAATGAAAAAATCTTAGTTTCCACATTTGTATCACATGATTAATCAATGAAAAATGGAGGATTAGCTCCATATCAATCGATTATATAACCGGCTAACCTTTTTAAAATAACTGGAAAAAAGTAGTTATAAGAAAGTAGACATTTTAAAATAGAGTGTCGACTAAAAATGTTAAAATTTGTATTATTTTTAAGTCTATTCAGTTCTTTGGTAATAATATGTTTGACTCGAATGCCATCTGGGTATAGTGATTTTTATGCTAGGCATAAGTTATGGCCGATGTGTTTGATTTTTGGAAATCTAGCACATCCGAATCAATCAATGTCGTTGTGTTTTAATAGTTCAGAGGTTCGTATATACCCCTCCCCTTCCGTCCACCACTCAACTACCCCGAAAATTTTTTGATTTTGATCATTCCTGATCACAGTTGCACAGACCCCGGTCCAAAATTTTTGTTTTTATGACCCACCTCCGCAGTTTGGCGACCTTTTTTTAGAAGGGGGACCGATGACCTACCCCCTCCTGTCTTATGTATCCAAAATTGTTTAGTTTTACACTAGTGTCAAACGACCTTGTGACATATTGGGGAATAACACAAATATAACATGTGCCGGAGCTCTTGGTGTATCACATGATGAAGAAGCCATAATTCTAATGTTCCAAGGTACAACAACTAGTGCTGAAGGGAATGAAGAAAATGGTAAATTTTGTTTTTCAATTTTTCGTTTGACCCTCTAGCATAGTCTTAGACAGAAACCCGTCAAAGGGGGTACTCTTAAAAAAAATTTTTTCAACTCTTTTTTCTCAAGAAAAATAGCTCTTTTAACAAAATTTTTACGAAAAATTGAATTTTTTTTAAAAATTGCTTAAAATTTTACAATTTTTGTCAAAAATTTTCAAAAACACCGTTTGATTTTTGTTGTCAAAGGGGGTTCTACTACCTCAAGTATCCCCCCTCTCTTTCTAAAACCTTGCACTTTAGATTTTTTCAACATCACCGAACAATTCCCGGGTGGCGGCACTGTCCACAAATTTTGGTACAATGGCTTTTTGATTACGTGGAACGCCGGTCTACGTGATGCCTTCTTTTCCGCCAAAAATGCCAATCCCACATATGAACTTTGGGTAACCGGCTTTTCAATGGGTGGTAGTCTAGCTGGGTTCGCTGCCGGTTACATTTCTCAGATGGGATATCTGGCTCCAAAAGATATCAAACTTGTTACGTTTGGTCAACCAAGAATTGGGTTTGTAGATTTTGCAACGAGGTATCCGAGTTTGGTGCCATATTCGTATAGAGTGACTCATAATCATGATTTGGTGCCACATATAATACCCATATGGCCGAATAATGTTACGGGGTATACGCATTTCAAAAATGAGGTAATGTTTTTACACATCCATACTCTCTCTCTCTAATAGAAGCCCACTATCCAATTGAGGCCACTCTCTAATAGACATCCTTTAGCCCAAAAACTACCTATATCACATAAGCCATCATTTGCACATTTTCTCATGTAAGCTAACCAAAATTTAGATCTGGTACCCTAATGCTATGATGGAAGGCGATCCTTATATCGAATGTGATGTTGGCGAAAGCAAGAATTGTAGTAATAGTGTCCCACCAAACCTATGGACCGGTGCAGAACATTGGTATTTCAATAATACTGGACATTGTCGGCTCGGACATGGCCAGTAATATAATTTTTTACGATGCATCTTATTAAATAAAATTTATAATAAACCGTTTTTTCGAGTAATCGTCGAAACACTCTGGCAAATCTAGATCATGTAACACTCTAATACGACTCCTAATGAGAAATCATGCATGCGCCTATGTTGGTAGCCCTTATGTTTTTCCAAAAAAAAATTTCGACCACGATCCCCCCCCCCCAATTCATCAATGCCGCCAGATCGATGCCTATCCATCGGGATAATTTTTTCCAAAAAGGTTCCTAAAATTTTTAAAACTGACATATTTATAGAAGTTGATGGGTAGAAACCTCGAAAAATCCGCACATGATGTTTCCTCATGTTCGTGGTGAACAAATTTATAGCAATTTTTTCATGTTGAAAAATTCAGGAAACTTTTTTAATTTAATGTAAAAATATATCAAATACTAATTGTTTCGATATCGCTAAAAAGAAAAATTTCAAATTTTTATTCCAAGCTACGCCCTTGGTCGTGCTAGTTGAGAATCAGAAAAACGTTTTGCTACTTGAGTTTGCGACCAAAAAAATGTCCAAAATTGCCATTTTTGGTAAAAAATTAACCAAAAATGGCTATTTTTACGATACTCTTTGCTATAAAATTGTAAATATGGCCAAAACTTTTTTCGTACGTTTCGCGCGCGAGAATTTTTTTGCTTAACTTTGCCTGATCCTTGATATCTTGCTAGTTACCTCCATCCCCAAATTGGGGGAAGGGGACTTAAAATACTGATTTACAAGAAATTTCGCGTATTTTTTAGTAAAATAAGAACTTTCGACAAAAAAATTTTGTCGACACTTTTTCGGCATAGGGTCGAATGGAACGAAGAGGATGGAACGATATTGGCCATAAATGTCACCCCTTTAACCACCCTGTATTTATTCATATCTTCTTTATTTCATTTTAATATTCTATTCGGATTATTTGCCTGTATTTTTAAAATAATTTGCGTTGTCCTAATAAAATAAATAATTCTTTAAAGTAAAACATTTATTGTTAGTTGTTTACAAACAAACCAAAGAGGCGTTGTAGAATTAACCCAGTTACTCCATGGTATGTTTCCATCACCACATGTAGAACCTGCATCGGATGCTAACAAATTTATGCATGGAGATTTTCCTTCAACTGGTTCACCAGGACAATAGCTTGTAAAGTCCAATTCTGTACCATCTGACCAATGTGAATAATGAACATTATCAGGAGCATAAAGTCCTATCCATATAGTTATATCTGCTGAATAATATTGGCGTATTAAATCTAAAATCGGCAAATAAAGTTTACTTTGTAAAAATTACAAAATTTACAATCAACAAAACGATTTTCTTGATCACCATGAATTGATACAAGATGTCCACCTTCAGAGACACACTTATCTTCTGCATCTTGCCAAGATAATGCTTGTGTAAAAAACTTTTTAAAAATTTTTTATTTATGCAAATTTCTTACTTTGTAGCAAAAGTTAGTTGGTTTATTATAAGTATATCCACATTGACACAGTTTATTTGGATTTGAACAAGAGATATTTTCTTGAATAATTTCAAGTTCACAAACGAAAGATTTATCGATAGTACAATCAAAATTAGCCCATGTGCCCGTTGAAATTGATACAGCAACACAATCGTTTCCATTGGGGTTTCCTAAAACTGCTTTTTAATTAAAGGGGGGCGTGCATTTCGAGGCCCGTTCTCAAAATTTTTTTGAAAAATGACCCCTCTAGGGGTAAAATTTGACGAGAAATCGATTGTGCGCATCACCGAAACATGAAAATTCCATCTTCAACCTGTTTTCGCGAAAATATCGATTTTCAACACTTTACATGTTTTACTCGTGGAAACATTTCAATTGATATAAAGTCATTTTTATATTTACACGTTTTACGGACTACATAAAATTCAATTATTCATAAAATTATTCGTCGTATTCTTCTTCTTCACTATCAAAATTTAGAACTCGATCATGCTAGAGCTGTCAGAAAAGTGACAAACTTGTCACTTTTTGTGACAATTGTCACAACTTGCGACAAAAAAGTTTTTCGCTTTTCTTTTCACTAAGTTTTTGCTCTTTGATAAGTTCGACAGAAAACCAGACAACGAAGAAATTTTCGTTTGCGCTCAATCGTTAGAAAATTTGAAAAAAGTGGAAAATCAACATTTTCGCAAAAACAGGTTGAAGATGGCATTTTCATGCTTCGGCGGTGCTTCCAATCGATTTCTCGTCAAATTTTACCCCTAGAGGGGCCATTTTTCAAAAAAAATTTTTCGAGAACTTTAAGTTTTTTACGATTAGAGGATTTCAGGATGGCAAATCGCTTTTTTGCCTTTGTATGCTCGAATCTGTTAGGCTAGGCCCTGGAAGTCATCCCAGAGCTTCTCCACTTACCATTAGCCCATTTTGTGTAATTACATTTAGTGTTGGGATTAGTCCAGTTCCAAACATTAGACACTTCTAAATCAGACAATCCAATCCAAAAATCTTTAGCCCCATATTGAGTAAATCTGCCATTTGCGGCATATAAAAAATTATTTCTTCAAAAATAATTCAAAACAAAAACAACCTATGAGAAACATATCATCAAATGCATTACAAATTGAAACAAGATGACCACCTATTTCAACACAAGTCCTCTCAGCTTCCATAAAGTTGTGTGTTGCCGAGAAAAAATAGTAGCATTTATTTGGGTCATTATTACTTGCTACACTATTAGGAGGACAATTGGCATAAGCAGTGTTAGAAAAGAATAGGAAAAATATTATAACTATCATATTTAAAAAATGATTAAATGAAAGGACTAATCAATAACAAGCTTTGAATTAAATATAGAGAAATAAAAATGAATGCTCTTATCTATATATTAGAGAAAGAAAAAGCAGAAGATACATATATATTGTGTCGTTCGGAAAATATGATTTTGCGCCGATATAGGGGAAGGCACAACTTTCCGGAAAGTGGTCAAAATTTTCGGGAATTATTTTTTGTCCACAATTTTGTGTGTTGACAAAACACAATTTTCGGTCCACAATTCCAGACAAAGATATTTTTATTTTATTCACCTCCAAAGCACCTTCAAAAAATTTCGAAATCAAAACGAAAACTTGATTTTTATCATTTCCTTTGGCATGATCAAAGTTTCTTCTTTCGCTTGAATGGCTGACTGACCGGTTAGAGAATATTGCATTTCGATTAGCAAAAAAGTGCATTCAATCGATTTTGTACAAAGTGAAGAAGGACACCTTATGTATGTTATTAACTTCATAGAAAAAACTTTTCACTACTATTCAACATTTATGAATCAATTTTTTGCTGTATAATTCCTACCTATATTTTTTGCTGAATAATTCCATATTTTATGTGCACTAATTAATTATAAAAATTTTCTATTTTTTGATAAATTTAATGAAATGAATGGTATGTTTTGTTTTCCCCATTAGTACTAAAAATTCCGAGAACACTTTATTTTAGAATTCTCAAAGTTACAAAAAGTGACAATTATAGGCACTAGGACAAACGTTACCTTAACCTTTACTGAGGACGACCAATAATTCAGTTTTTACGGACAACCGTTACCATCTTTTATTTAAAAGTAGTTTTACTGCCTAACCACTTTGTTTGATCTAATTTTGTCCGTAATAGAGCAATCGATAACGGTTGTCCGTAACGGTAACGTTTCTCCTAGTGCCCAATTATGTCACCGACCATAAATATGCGAATTTGGTTTGTTCATAGTGACAATTTGTCTCCATTGTCACCATGAGCAAATTTTTATCGTGCTCAAAATTCTCATATTTATGCTCACTGACAAAGTTGTCATTTTTTTTAACTTTGAGCATTACTACTTTATTCTAGGCTCATTAGATGATTTTACCGGAGGTCTCCCACCCCCAGCTTCTCACGTTATGGTAGCTCTACTCCAATCTTTACAACATGAATTTTCTTGTTTGGTCCAAGAGCAGAGGAATTCAAACTTTTCCTTAGCTAGAATGGAGTTAAGGATGGCATCTCTGGAAGATGAGATAAGAAAGTTGTCCAACCGAGTTGATCTGATTATCGAAAATAGGAATATTGTTGAACTGAGAAACAATACAAATCATATTGAGCCTATACAGGTTAGCCTTGTTAGAAAGACTAGATAATAGGATAGTTTAGGAACCTATACAAGAAGCCTCTATGTCTGTCTCAATTATAAACGATACTTTTTCTATTGAGGATTCAAGTTCAACTGTTTGTTTGTTAGATGTTACTAGTTGTAATGACAATGTTGAACATAAAGGTATACCTTCTTCTAGCAGCGAAAAGAATTGAGGTCTAGTCCAGGGATTTAGATAAGAGAGGAGGATAGTTGGGGGCCCTCCCCTATTATTCTCTCACTCCCCTCACTCTCATCCTCCTTCACCTCCTCCTCCCTTTCCCACCCCTCTTACTCTTCTTCCCTTCTTCTCTCCTCTCCGTCCTCATTCCTCGAAAACTGTAGCGATTCAGAATTTACTGTAAAAACAAAAAAGATCCATTTTCATGAAATTACAAAATATTAACAAAATGGCAACTTCCCCCTCCCCCCGATTGGACTGATTCATTTAACTCTCGCATGGATATAGCTATATGCAAATTTTAGAAATCCTAAACCTGATCCCACCGTCACAACCCATAATCCAGAACCCTCCAAAAGCAATAAAAACTACGACAACAGAAAAGAAACGCTCAAGAAAAGACCATACTCCTATAAGAAACACTATGGTTGTCCCCACTCCATTGAGTTTCCAAGAACCAGAACCGGCTTGTTCAATAATTCCAGCGACTTTGCTCTTAAACGTCAACAATCCTATACCACAAACCCTGGTTGAACCCAAGAAAAATAGACGGGCAGAAAAAGTAAGTATAGGGTGTCAAAAAATTTCAATTTTACGATTATTTCAAGTTGTTTAATTTTCACCAAAATAACCCTGTAGGGATTTTTCTATGCGAGGAATCGATTGCACGCGTTGCCAAATCCTGAAAACGCTTCCCTGACCTTGAATCAGGGAAGAGGTGTGTATATTGAAAAGAAAATAGGCTAATACAGAATCAGGGAAGCGTTTTCAAGTTACAGCAATGTATGCAATCGATTTCTCGCATAGAAAAACCCTCTATAAGGTTATTTTGATGAACATTAAAAAACTTGAAAAAATTTCTATTTTTCCAGAGGATTCGAGTCCCATCCAAAGACCCCCTCGGTCCCACGGGGTCAGGCCCCTTTAGAGAAGCGAGACGATAACTTGAATCAAGTCCCTTCGGGGCAGATGCCACTGCCCCCCCCCCAGGCAGCCTGAAATTTAGCTCCTTCAGGGACCCTGGGAGCCGGGGCGTTAGGGGCCTCGACCCTTTTCGGTCTCTAGTCCCACTTTGGAACTGTTGCTGAGTCTGTGATCCAGCTTACAGGGGACATCGAAAGGAAAATCTCTCCCACTCACGACATTATTTTTAGAATAAGAAACGTCAAAGATCCTCAGAGGAAGAAATTCCGGATGAGGAGATTGAAAACCTCAAGAATATTATTATGAGAGAAGCTGCAGAAAGGTGTGATATTATTAAAAAAGAATATAACAATAGAATTCGATTTTTAGAGCAGCGAGACAGCAACTTGAAGCAAATATTGATAACCTGGCCGAGCCAGAAAGAATACTGATCAATGAGATTATTAAAAAATCATCATCAATTGATGGAGTTTCAGAGCCGAAGAATTCAAAAAGGTAAACAAAAAAGACAAACCAGGCCCCAGAAACAATCCAAACAGGCCCCAGGGTCCCCATAGCACGCTTCTGATCCTTGATGCCAGCTGCTGGTCCCTGCGGCCTGCTCCTGGATCTCGCAAATAGCAGTTGGCTCTAGCGATCCGATATTAGTCGCATCGATCCGCTGCTGCGTCTCACCGCCTGCTTACGCGCCCGCGACCCGTTGCTAGTCCCCACAACCATTTGCTAGCTCCCGCGGCTATCTGCTAGTCCCCACGACCATCTACTGGCTCCCGCGGCCCACTGCTAGTCCCTCGATCAAAAGGGGGGCAAGTTAATAGTGTTCCTTGTAAGATAATTTTTTTTAAATTTTAGATCTTCATCTGAAAAGTCTGTATCTCCGAATAGACGATTTCCTACAACTCCCATTTCGTTCCCCAGCTTATCCTTCAACAATGCTCCCATAAAAGTTGAAGTTGAAGATGCTATTCCTGTTGCGAAATGAAAAATGAGAAAAAACTAATGTTGAAAATTTAAAAAAATTTTGAGCCGGTCTCTTTTTTCATGAATACTCTTTAGGCTGATAATAGATCTCTATTTGTTTAAAATCCCTATTAGGTTGTATTTGTTGTATCAACATATAGTCAATTGTGTTTTTAGTTTCCGCCAATTTTTGCAAAAAACCGGTGTGATGAGAAAGTTATGTATATGAAGCAAAAATTAATAATTCAGGGACACGGAAAAGTTTTCAAGTTTCGGCAATGTCACAAGCAATCTCTCTAATAGAAAAACCCCAATTTAAAGTTATTTTGATAAAAATTTAAACTTGAAAAATTTGAAAAAATCCAATTTTTTGAGAAACTCTTTATAGTTGAATTCACTTACCACTGCGCTATGGACCCCTCCACCTCTTCTCTGACAAAAAGACTATATGCCTTTTTAAAAACTCACAATGTTGTATTTTTCTTCTGCATCACTACCATTATTAAAAATTTGACTTTTTTCTTTAACAAAATTTTTTTACAACTCATATCAATGTGTCATTGATTCCTTTACCTACTGTATCTTGCATTTATTTTTGTGTGTGTAAGTTTTCTATACAGGATGAAGAAAAAGTGGACTTTTTGTGATTTTTATATGAATTGGAACCCGAAATTTTATTCTACAAATGATCCCTGTAGGGATAATTTTATGCGGGACTTGAAAATCTTTCCCCTAATCAAGAAAAGGCTATTTATATGACGTATGGCATATGATTCTTGTCAAAAGTGTGGCCATACGTCATATAAATAGCCATTTCTTGATTCGGGAAAAGATTTTCAAACCTTGGAAATGTGAAATTCGGATTCCCTGCATAAAATTACCCCTTGAGGGGTCAATTCCAGATGATGAAAAACAATTTTTTCGAAAAAATTCATATTCCCTGGGATAATAATCGATACTAGTTCCGAACGGTCATTTAAAAAAAATCGGGTCCATATTCATGTCAAAATCTCAAAAGAGCACTTTTTAAATCACCCTTGAATTATATATGTAAATTAGTTAATTTCAAAGCTAAATAATAATAAATAATGTATGTTAAAAGTATATGACTCATAAAAATGTAGCTTTTAATGCTAGTGTTACTTTTGTTTGCACTGCCAATTTCAAACCGGTTTTTGAAGAAAATTTTGGAAGAGGTGTCAGAAATTTGATTTGTTTCAATAAAGTGCTAGACAAAAATTGTAGGAAAATGATATTCGGACTATATGATTGGCTATCAGAACCGTCTAATGATCCAAACCATTGTTGTCAATGCCCGAGGTTGAAATATAGGGTATTTTTACATATTTATACATGTTTCTATATACAGCATTGCGCAGGGTGTTTTTTCCTAAAACCAAATATTGAAAGGCGCTTCGTTCTGAAATATTCCATCCACAAAAAAAGTTGGAAGAGGGAGAAGAGAGAATCATAAAATTGGAAATTTAAGGACGCCGCACCAAAATCGCAATTTTCGGAGACACTTCGCGCTTTTGAAATTTTTGCTGGGACGGAAGATCTAGTTTTTTTGCTGGGGGAGATCTAGTTTATAACAATTTTTTCCATATCTCTCGACACTAAATAGCGATTATAAAATTAAATTTTCAAGAAAATAATCTTCTTGGTGCTATTGTTGATCCTGGTTGGTGTACTTGGAGTTTTATCATTTCTCCTATGGCATGCTTTCGATTTTGCTCTCCCAAGAATAATTATTGGAGTTATAACAATTCTTGAAGTCGCTACATTACTTGTGGCAGTGCCAGCATTTATTAATGAGAAATACTTTTGGCTGTTGCCGTTTAATGGGACACAAGTGAGCGTCAAGGGCAGGAGTCAAAATAAGGGGTGAGACCAAAGGGATCGAAAAAATAGAATTTTCAAAAAGTTCTCCAAATTGTTTAAAATTTTGTATTTGGGGGGGGGGGGGTTTTGAATGGAGAACACGAATCTGAAAAAATTTTTTGATTTTGACCACTGAAAGTTACCCCTACTAGAGGCATACTTCTAAAGTAGCTCAAAAATTTATATTCCCTGAATCAGGGTCAAAGAAGCATTTTCATGCCTCGGCAATGCGCGCAGTCGATTCCCCGCTTAGAAAACCCTAGGACTGTCGAAAATTTCATCAAAAATCGACTATACCCAAATATCAACATTTTAAAATTAAGTTGCAAAATTGAAAAACCCCAATTTTGTGAAAAGTCTGAACATTGACACGAAAACATGAGTTATGCTCAAAAAGGCTGATTAGACCGTATTCAGCATACATTCTTGTCTAATACTGAAAAATTGTTTTGTCAAAAACGAATTTCTGGAGCCCATCATGTAAAATCCCAATACTTTCTTAACAACCTGGAGAGGGTAAGGGGTCCATATTTTCGAAATTTCGATAGCAGGGTAAAAAATGATAACCCTATTTTAACTAACTTATTTTAGATCCTAGCCTGCTTAACTTGGGTGGTTCTAATCGTTATCTACCTTGTTATGCTCATCAAGAATCAAATTGAGGGCACCGGTGGTGAGGTTGGAAATGTGCAAGTTTTGTGCCTTCGAGCGGTCTGGGAGACACATTTTGTGCCTTCAAACGGTCTTGGAGACACTTCCATGTTGGGATATAATCAAAGTATGTACTAGTTTTAGAGTCAAAATAAAACATGTTTAGATCAACAAATCGTCAGAATCCTGGGACATTTGTTTCTGTTACTAATGGTTCAACTATATATTGGGTATACTATGTGGGCTGTCTATTGGGTAAGTTATTCTAATGCAGTCACGGAGGCAATGGGCGCGTGCCCCACAAACTTGAAATCCTACTACTATGAACATGTAATGTCTGTGTGTGTTCGCTTTAAAAAATCCTTCATTCGCTTCAAAGTCGAGATAATGGATGATATCGTTAATTTCTCTTACGAAAACTGAAAAGATCATATTTTATTAAAAAATTTTGATATCTTCGTGCCTTTTTTATTTCAGTGTCAAAAATGTTAAGAATTGGGACGCGTGACGACGTCTAGCCGGTACTTTCTTAGAAAAATGCAAAAGATTGAAAAATTTCGTAAGAAAAATGAGGTTTTTCACTTTGGTGCCCCGCCCAAAATGGATTTCTGGCCATTTTAATCGCTAAAAAATTTGTAGCTTTTAAAATTTCAGATTTTCCGACCACAAAACGGTGCAAATATCACGATAAAATACGCGAAAGCCAAGAAATATCCTCATAATGTTGTGGTGCTAGAACAAAACGTGAGAGGCTATATATGGGAAGAAGTCAAAAGTCTAACATAAAAATTATATAATACAACAAATTATGTGCATAAGTTTTCTTTGCTTTGAATTTTATGTTTTTTCGTAGTGATATTGTTACCGGTGCTAGTCTTTTTTCTCATATTTCAGCGATTTTTTGCTAGAGATGGGATTTTGACGGAAAATACGGTTTTTCTTGATTTGACAGGTTTTATTGAGAAAAGCTGGAAAAAACTAGTAAATCCATTTTTTTCAAGATTTTGCCGACAAAGTCTAGAAAAATCCAGCAAAATATGGTTTTTTCAATTTTGAAAAAAAATCCGAAAAAATCTCAGTCCAGCTCTTTTTGCATAATTTTTAAGAATGTCTGAATCTCGATTGATATTCTTTTAGCATAATTTAATGAATTACTTATCGAATATACGTGTGCCTTAATAAAATTTAATATTTATGCAAATTTTTGTAATTTTATTAG
>JAQGCP010001229.1:0-12962 GCA_034699885.1 Acrobeloides thornei | reverse complement strand
GGCTGAAAATGCAATAAAATTTCAAGAAATCTCGAAAAATATCAAAATCATGACAATAAATAGTGGATAACTTGAAATTTTGGGGGTGTTTCCATTTTTCCACTACTGTATTTCCATTTTTGGCACCACTTTTGTCTGCCGTAGGATCTTATTTTTTTACTATTTTTTAAAGAAAATCATATTTTTTTATACTAAACAATCAGCAAACCTCCCTATTTTGAACAAATATCCTTATTTTCGACCTCTCGACTTGGCAACCCTGGATTTAATGCTTCTAAACAATACGAATTTAAACATCCAAAACTTACGTAAAATTTAGCCCGTTCCAATTGTCGGAATGGGCATTACCACTATCAAGAGCAATGCTAAGAAATCTATCTGGAATCGTATGAATGGGAGTCTCCGTATTCACAGTAACGTTAACACATAATATTTGAGAAAAATATGCTAATAAAATTGTGGAAATAATATACGAACACATCTGGACTGAAAAAAGATGTTATTTTTAGAACATTAAATACCCTATTTTTCGTTTAAAAAAGAAAAGAATTCTATCGTGTAGTATTTGAAAGTTATCTTTTAAATTTAAATACGGGATTATATTTTGCGTATACGGCCTAAATATGGAATTTTACTTGATAAAATTGTTGTGAAACGCAAAAAAATTCTTATGAAGAGAGAAAAACAAATTCTGATAACAATTGGCAGAGATCATTAAAGAGCAAGAACATGTACGTGCGAAATTGAGCTTACTTGCTAAAAACAGCAATGAACCCCTATTTTTTAGGTGAAAAACACGAATATGACAATAAAAAAATCTGAAAATCGATATTTGAAAGCGAAAAATGCGTTTGAAAATCAGTGATTTGTGTTTTTTTACCCAAAAATCCTGGGCTCTTGGGGAAAAGTGGTCTAACTTTTTCAAATCAACGCGAAAACTATTTTCGCGCGTATACTGGAAGTTTTTATAACCGGGGAATCGATTGGTGAAGTTTTCAGAAGCTAACAAATTTGTCCTGACCTACCTGCCCCAGGGTTTTTCAAAAAATCCTGCTGAAAATTTTTTTCAGATTTTAGCGGTTTCGATTGTAATAGGTTTTTCCATATGGGGAACATGAATTCGAGCGATTTGGACCGTTCCGGATCGAATCTGATCGAGTTTTGGTTGAAATACACCCTCAGGAAGGCAGGGGTATAAAATTGCTGAGGTACCCCCGATTGGGGGCACCTCAGCAATGGTATTTCAATCAAAACTCGATAAGATTCGGTCTAGAACGGCCCAAATCGCTCGGATTCATGTTCCCCGCATGGAGAAATCATATTATAATCGAAATCGCTAAAATCTGAAAAAATTTCAAAAATTTTTATTTTCAGCAGGATTTTTTTTGAAAAATCCTGGGGCAGGTAGGTCAGGAAAAATTTTTTAGCTCCTGAAACCTTCACCAATCGATTCCTCGGTTATAAAAACCTCCAGAATGCGCGAGAAAATAAGTTTTCGCGTTGATTTGAAAAAGTTAGAGCCGATTTTACCCAGGAGCTCACGATTTTTGACTCAAAAACACACAAAAAGTGGTTTTTTCGGCCCCATCAAATTTTTTTCGATAAACCACTTTTTCTCTCTAGAGCCCAGGATTTTTGGGTAAAAAAACACAAATCACTGATTTTCAAACACATTTTTCGCTTTCAAATATCGCGTTTCAAATTTTTTTATTGTCATATTCGTGTTTTTCATTAAAAAATAGGGGGTTACTGTTTTTAGCAAGTAACCTCAATTTCGCACGTGAGCGGTCTCGCCCTTTTAGCATTGGGCGTTTTTCGGAAATGCATATTGGAATGTTTTCTTTTTCGATGATTTTTATATGAATCGATTGCCTTTTTGCTCAGGATTAAAATAATAAAAAATTTTTATCCGAATTGGCAAAAAATAAAAAAGTTATGAACGACTTTATGCGTAAAACAGTTGGTACTCCCTGTTTTAGGTTATGTTCAATGATTTGGAACTCAAAGTTGAGAATACAAGAAAGCATGTAATCATTCCGATTACCTATAAACATAGCAATGGTAAAATTTTTGTTTTCCCGATTTTTGGTTTATGTAAAACAAATGGTGAAGTCGAATATTGGTATTGGGAAGGAAGATGGTTCAATAGTAAGCAATAGATTGTTTATAGTTTATAGTAAACAATGCACCGTTTTAATTTTAGGGTGATTTTATTTTTCGTGATGCTGTAATTTGTTCATAACTTTTTTTTATTTTGTGATAGTTTTTGTTATTTAAAAAAATTTTAATCCTGAGAAAAAAATCGATTCATGTCAAAAAAATAAAAATTGAGCATTTTTTGTTGAAAATTTTTTTTCATCTTAGCCCCCCCCCAAGGACGTAGCTGGGAGATCAGGTATGAGGGGCCATTTTTTGGAAAAAAATTTTTTGGTAACCTTTTTTTTAGTCGACGAGCTCCAGAAATTATCAAAAAAACATAAGGTCCCCCTCCCATTATGTTTTTTTCACGCCTATGAAAATTTTATCGAAAAACGTTTGTTTTATTGTTGAAAATGCTAAGAAAATTAAGATTTTTGATAAAAATTGACAAATTTTGGACAATTTCGTTGAAAAATGTTATTTTTGATGAAAAATTGGAAAATTTGATCATTTTTGATAATCATAATGGGAGACCATTAGGATTTAGTAAGAAAATTTTCAAAAGTTTTGGGCAAAAACATAAGGTTTATGTTTTGCCCAAACCCTTATGTTTTTTCCAGCCTTCGACCGGAATGGACGGGGGGGGGCACCGGTACCCATCCGGCGCAAATCAAGGTCCAAAACCTTTCTAGAAATATTCAGAAGGGTCGAAAACGGTATTATACTCGAAAATTTCATATTCGGTCTAAAAGATAAAAAATTTTTGGCCCCGAACTCAAAAACCTCATTTTATGGTTGGACATAAGTATACATACACCCTCCCAGAATTTTATACAAATCGAATTTTGATGCGACTTTTTGACAGACTATGGTTTCCGAGTGCGATAAAAATAATCTATTGAAATTCAACGTAAAACCGTGTTTCAAAATTGAAATGCTTGTATCTCGGCCAAAACGCCACCATTTTTGATGATCGACAATGGAAACGATTGCTATGGAGCTGTACTTTAAGGGACTAAAAGAATTTTCCTGAACTCGAATACTGTGAAAAGTTATGGGCTTTGGAAGCCCAAAAACCCCATTTTTAGTGCAAAATGGCGTTTTCATAAATGGCCTTAATTGAACTCGGAGACTTTCACTTTTATTTTTATCGCACTCGGCACATTCAAAAACCATAGTCTGTCAAAAAATCGCATCAAAATCTTGCTTGTATAAAATCCTAGGAGGGTGTATTTATACTTATCTCCAACCGAGGAAAGGGGGCTTTTTATTATTTCAGGTTGGACTTTTTTCCATTTTGTTATGCTATGGAACATAGTGTGTCAACTTTTTTATCGACGTCCTCTGTTCAGCAATTTTTTCTCGTAATTTTAAAATAAACACAAACTAAATTAAAAATTGTTTAATTTTAACCTAAAATCTTTATATACAACTGTTTTTATTTTAAAATAGTAAAAATTTTAGGAGAATAGTTATAATATTTGAAAGTTGAGCATAATAAAATGAGCAATTTTCTTACCCTTTTTGCTATAGATTTATAACCCCTGGATATGATAATGTATGTACATGTCTTATCACTATTTGTGTGTATGTCTTTTTACCATTTGTAAATGCTGTAAGCAATTTCAACTTTATCTGAATTTTTTAAATAAATTTTTTAACGGTATGACATTTTACTGGGGCGAGAAGCGCGCCGGGTCTTTGTTTTTGGCGATTTTTTTATCTTAAAATCGGTTTTTGAGAGCTTTTTCATCAGGGTAAAATTTTTTCTAATGTTTTTGGCTTAGTATTTTCTCTAAGTAGAGGCTTTAAAATGATACATAACAAGTGGTGTTGTAGAAAATTAATTTCCCTGGAAATCTCTAGGATGCCAGATTCTCAGTTCTGCCGGTAGACATATATCTAACATATATTACTTTAGATCCACACGAAGTAATCGATGCCATAATAGACTCAAATGGAACAGAAAATTTAGTTGAAGTGTATTATATTCGTGATTTCAAATATTCGGATGAAACGACAACTGAGAATTTTGAAATTAAACAAGGAACGCTTAGAAAAATGGTATCTTCATTTTACTATAAAATTTGCATTAGGAGGATGAAGGCTATCCAAGTGAAGTTTCGGAACTGAAGTTATAGAAAATGGTTTAAATCAACGATAGTTATTTTTTCATGATTTTTCATGAATTAAAAAATATTTAGCAACAGAATCCCCCAAGATTCGAGATACAGCATTTTCTGTGTAAAAATAGTCAAAATATAGGTCTCAAAGAATCCATCATAACTTTTTAAAGAAAAATTCTTTTTGCGTTTTTTAGAGGATGAAAAGACGCAAATTATGATATATTAATTTTGATCTCAACCATTAGTTTTCATGTCTAAAATCATCTTACAAAAATAGAACCAAAAGAAAAAGAAAAATTTTTAAAGAAAAATCGAATTTTTGACGTTATAAATTGTATTTTATTTTACTCGGACCGACTTTAAATCGTATTAAAAAACTGTTTCTAGGTCAGGAAAACACTTTCTGTTTGTTTTTGGAATAAGTATGGCAGTTTTACTTTAGACACCTGAATGGACCCGCAAGCCAATCGAAAATCGAACTTCCATAAACTATGCCAAAAACGATCAGAAATTGTATTCCTGACATAGAAACAGTTTTTAAAGTCCCCTTATCCCCTCATGACTACGCCTATGTCGGTCCTAACGACAAAACTTATTCTATGAATTTTCAAAATTTACTCGAATTTTCACGAAAAAGAACCGGGCGACCGAGCGCCTTTGGCACTCTAGGAATCGTCCCAAAATTTTTTTGCGTTTTCGCTTCAGTTTTTTTTTTGAATTTATTCGATTTTTCAATTTTTCCCAATTTTTTATATATTTTCAATTTTTTGAATTTTTTAAGTTTTTTCGATTTTTTAAATATTTTTTTCAATTTCCTCTTGTGTTTTGAAATTCATACATCTTTGTGTTTATTTCAATTTCCCAGAAAGTCAATCATGTGTATTGACCACCCAAATTCCAAATGGCCATTACTCCAGATGCCTTACAGAAAATTCTGGCTGATCAGCATAAATTAATGCTGGAAGAATTTAATGCTATCATTGAGAAAATGCAACTAGATTCGACCAGCGCATAAGCTCCAGCTATTTCTTCTAAAGAAATTCCAATGAAAAGCTTAATGGCTAAATTGGACCTTTTCGATTACAATCCAGAAGAATGGAACACTTTTGACGTTTTTACCGCCGATTTGAAACGTTTTTTACGGAAGATGTAAAGAACTTGGCGAACGATGAAAAGATCAAATTGTTAGTCCGATGTCTTAGTAATCCTGTATTTGAGCGTTGGATTCAAATCGTCAGTCCCGACCAGAGATGAAACGTAACAAAATGAAATTCGTAATCTGTAATTTTTTTAATTTCAAAAGAGTTCAAAATTTGCGTTAAAATATTAATTTTTTTAAACAAAAAATGCTTAAAAATTACTTAAGTTTATCAAAAAATTTTATTTGAAGAGAAATTTTATTAAAAATTCTAGTTTTTACGCATTTTTTATGGTAAAACATCTAAAAATCGACTAAAATTCTTTGTTACGAATTACGAATTATTTCAGAATTCAAACGTAATCCGTATTATGGGACCTTCGTCAAGGATTTGACAGATTGGCGTCATCCTTTGGACATTTTGTTTAAGAAAAAGGCAATTTGGGATTGGACTGCCGCTTATCAAACTGGTTTTGATAAAATCAAGGATAAGCTAAAGTCTCCAATGGTTTTAACTTATTACGACCCCAAGCAAGAGTTAGTTGTAGCTGTGGATGCTTATAAGTATGAAAAATTCCTATCAAGACCGAACTCCATTCTTGGCCTAGTGCTAGAGAGCCAATGGAGAGAATATATTGATTATGCTGGCCATTTTGAAGAACATTATTACCTCCTTGTTGTTGTTGCATATTCGAAATGGCTTGAAATTTTTGAAATGCGCAGTACGACAAATTATGCCACAATTCATAAATTGTGTGAAATCTTTGACCGATTTGGCAATCCCAAAGTCCTTGTCTCCGATAATGGCACTCAATTCACTTCTCATGAATTCTAGAAATTTTGTGAACAGAACGATATTGTTCATAAAAGTTCTCCGCCGTATCACCCCCAGTCAAATAGACTAGCTGAGCGCTTTTTGACACCTTCAAACGTGCAACGCTGAAGCAAACAGGAGAGGAGACGCCGTCGGATGCGCTAAGCACCTTTCTAAGAACTTACTGCACCACGCCGAATGCAAATTTGCCGAACAAAGAATCACCGGACATACTGTTTTTGAGTAGAAAAATGCGAAATCCACTCGATTTGCTCATTCCACCAAGTGCTATGGTCCAAAGTCAAAGAAATGTGAAGATGGAGTAACAATTCAATCGCCATCAGGGAGCAAAATTACGTGAATTCCAAATTGGTGACAAAGTGCTAGCTTATATGCCTTTAAACCAAGGAAAGGGGCATTGGACTCCTGGTATTGTGTTAACCCGTGTTGGAAATTTTACTTATTGGATTATGATCGGTAACTGCACTATGAAGAGGCATTGCAATCAACTTCGAAGAACCGATCCCGAGACCAAACTCCCTCAAAGCGATCCTTTAGAGATCCTCCTGGACACTTTTGACCTTGTGAAAAGAAATACAAATACCCAGGAAAATGCAATTCCCAATCGAGAGATGCAATCCCTCGAAAGAAGAAATTCAATGCAAAACCAGGTGCGAATTTACAAACGTTTAAATCAAAGTCCACCATTGGCAGTGTGACGAGAAAGACGAGTAATTCGACCTCCAGATATAATGATTTTTGCTGATCCAATATCTTCGTTCCACTTGATGCTAAAAAATTCCCTGAAAATCAGGCAATATTCGGACGCACAAGAAACAATTTCGCTTCCGTTTGAACAATGTTTGTGATAATTCATTTCTAGTTTTATTTCGTGTTTATTTATTGCAGTTTGACTTTGCGGTTAACTATATTCCCTATTTTAGCCGCTGATTTATATTGTATTACTTCGGTAATTTATTGCTATCTTATTTTGAAGTGTTGTGGAATAAAGTTTATTTTTTTACGACTGCTAGAAACACAACAATGAAGCGTTTCCAACGTTCGAAAACGTGTAAACAATTTCTGAAATAAAAATCCCTATATGGTTATTTTATAAAAATTAAAAAAATTTGCTATAAAAAGTCGTAAATTTCGTTTTTTGCCATACTGTAATTGTGATAGTTTGATCAAACCCTCCCATTCTAATCATCATAAAACCATAACAAATTTATTTTTAAAACTGAAATAAAAAGCCCTGTGATATAATAAACAAATAAGCCACAGGTAATTAGAACACAATTGAATTCATAAAAACAGTTGATGGATGCGATCATTGATGCGTATCCGATCAAAAGGATCAAAGAAACGGGCAAAAAAATTCATAAAGAACTTGTTTTTAGCTTGAACGAATTGTTAGTTTTTGCTGATTTGTTTTTGATTTAGTTTTAAAAATAAATTTTTTATGGTTTTAGGATGATTAGAATGGGAGGGTTTGAGTCAAACTATCACAGTAATAAAAAACTTGTTAGATCTCGGAAGAAAGTCCTTGGTATATGTCTATTTTTGGAAACTTTAATTCTAATAATAATAGCTTAAAAGAATATAATTGGAGTGCTTTCTGGACTATGCTTATGTATAAAATTCAAAGAGCAGAAACAATTGAGCTCTTGTTTGATAGAGATGTAGCCGATATTGTCAAGTATTGGAAAGGGGATGATAAATTCAACCAAAGAATATATGCGATTTATTTAGCCTACTTCTTGGGAGTTAACTTTCAAAGTCTATCAAAAATAAATTATGTTAATATAATTAAAGCATGTGCAACAAAATTAATTCAAATGGAATTATTAAAAGTTTCAATTAACAATAAACCTTTAGTAGTACATGATTTAAGAAATTTTTTGGCAAAAAATTCAAATATCAAGTATAATGAAATATCAGGCTTTGATCTTTGCAAGCTTTGGAAATTTTTAAAAAGGGTAATATTGTTTAATTAAAGGTAATACCATAGCTTAACAATTTTATTTTATAGATGACATCTCATAGTGATGGAAGGATTATATTATCCAAAGCCTTTTCTAATGAAAATTCATTTCCTCGTTTTCAATTAAATGGTAATGATAAAACTGTAGTAAAGAATAATTATAAGCAGAGAAAGTATAAATCATTTGAAATTATATTAGTTTTGGAAGATGGTAATAAATATGAACTTGGTGCTGAACCTGTCATACAATTATATGAACCTATCATACAATGCAAAATATCTGATCAAAATGGGAAAGAAATTTTAGATTTAGAAAGTTAGTTAGTTTCATAATACGTGAGGCAATAAGTTTTAGGAACATTTTCCCAAACTTTTGAGAAGCTTATTTTGGGTTCCCATAAATCTTTTTTTGATGCGATTTTTTCAATATATATGTTAGCGTCAAAGTTGACCAGCCATCAAAATTGACCATGGCCAACTTTTACTGAAACAACCGTTAAAGCTAACCACAGCCAACTTTGACTAGTCAAAGTTGACCATTGTCAATTTTGATGGATGTTTCAGTCAAACTTATTTGTATATAGTGAAAAAAATCGCGTCGAAAAAAATTTACGGCAACCTGAGATAAGAGTCTCAAAATTTGGAAAAATGTTCCGGAAACTTATTGCCGCACCTAATATTTTGTCTGTTTTAATCTGAAATCACGATGGTTAAAAAGTAATAAAAGCCCTTTATGGGCTTATGTCTGTTTAGGTGTGTCTTTTTTCATACCATGGTCGTGCCTCTTACTGAAATGAAGGGGAAGTTCAAAGAGTATACCTAAACATTGCAAAAGTCTTTTCTTAAACACGCTTTCAATGCAAATATACTTGTATGACAAAAAACTAATATCGCAAAAAGTTGAGCAACGAAAACATAGCAAATATACTTAATATTCGGAGTGTTGCTGAAATTTAGTAAGCAAATCAAGACAGTTTTTCATGCAGATTATAAATTTTTAAAAATTTCTGAAAAAAAATTCCTTACGAGGGGTCTAGGGCCCATTATTGTGTAAAAGTCAAGATTTTTTGTAATGGCCTTAGCTCCTCGTAGAAATTTAATTGAGACCTCGTTGACCACTCTTGTGAAAGCTGATGATCTGCCTTACAACAATAATATTCGCATTTATATAAAATTTTGATTTCCATGTAAAGATAATAGTAAATCTTAGAGCAGGGAAATCGAAACCAAAATCGAAAAAACTAAATACGTCGATATTTCAACAAACATTAAAAAATAACATATGGGAGAAGCAAAGCGATTTTTCCGATTTTCGGAGAAAAATAGAGAAAAAATCTTCTTAGGTGACCAAGGGGATTTTTCGCATCTCTAAAATGAAATCCAGATACACAACTCATCGGACAAGTTTTAAAATATTCCCGAACATTTTGATAAAATTCTGTTAAAAAAACAAAAAAAGTCGACCAAAACCGAATAATTTGATTGATTTTCTCTGCTCTAGCAAATCTTTCCGATAACCTTGTGATCACTAACAAATATTTCCATTTTTGACCCGTATTTTCAGCAAAGGCGGTAAATCGAAAAAAGTTAGCTTGGATTACAGGAAAATTTTGATATATTGGGTATGGTACGTTTCTACAATAGTTTTTGACTTAAAGCCATTTTATACTTGAAACATGTGATTTTTTATACTTTTAGTGCTTTAAACCGCTCAAACCAATGTTATCTTAAAACTTTTTTTATCTAAAAATGAGTTATTTGACCGTTTTTGGCCATGGCGAAAAATTTCCAAGCAATTTTGACAAACTTAAATTTTAGTTCCTGATTCGTAATCCAGGACAGCTCAAAAATTCCAATTTTTTAGGCATTATCAGATTCGCTCAAAAATGATCGGAAATTCTGAAAATTTATCATTTTTAAAAAAGGCCAAAAATGAATTATTTTGTCTCGGAGGCAAAAATATGATTCATTTTCGGCCCCGGTACGATATAGTTTTGGCCCCGGTACGATATAGTTTCGGCCCCGGTACGATACAGTAACCGTCCCTTGTGCAACACTTCCTGGTTTCATTTAAACTTATTATAAATTAAATTGAAACAAGCTTGAATCTATTTTGATGATTTTTGAATGTTAAAATTGTCTCTTATTTTTAGATATTTTTTTTTGTTTAGAAATAAGAAATTTATTCAAAAAGTTCAATTCTTGGCCGATAAGCGAGGAAGAAAAGTCATATAATTGGTTACAAGATCTTATTAAAGACTTTCGTGTAAATAATGAATGGGATCAATCATTTTTGAATGAAACTGGATTAAATTCCGATATAGCTTATGATACTTTGGTTTGTTTTATTTTGTTAATATAATTAAAGAAGTTTTAAGATTAATATTAATGAACATAATAAGCAAAGAATCTTTCAATTAAAAGATCTAGCCAATTGGATTATTTTAAAGCGAGAATTTTTACAAATGTTGATGAAGCTTGCATTGAAGACAAATGATGTTGTTAAAAAAGAGGGACATACAATGAATTTCACAGTATTCATTAATCAATTTGAAATTTACCTTCACATATTCAAATATTTGGTTAAGCAACATATTTTTCAAACTCAGGAACTCCCATCAAAATATATTTCTTTTGATCGCTATAGTATGATTTTATTTCCTAAAGTGTAATTTAATTAACATTTTTAAAATTTAGACCGTATAGATGATAATTCTTTTTTGAAAATGGTTGCAAAAGAAAGCACTGGTGAAAGAATGATTAAAACCCCAGATCATTATAAAAAAGAAATTGAAAGAAGCTATATTGAAAATTTCAAGAGAGAAAATAAAGGAAAATTACCAAAAGGACGTTCCCAAACTGAGAAGAAAAAAATTGAGCGGCGTATTGAAGATGAATTAAAAATGTGCAAGGGTATTTCTTCAGGAAATATAACTAGTTAAAAAATTTTTTAGATCCAATTCAAACAAGTATTTATATACCTGCAAATGCACAGCTAGAATTAAATGATTTAGACGATGTTGTTAAAAAAATTCGTGAAAATGTAGAGAATATAACATTTCACAGCAAAGAACTACAGTTGTATAGATATAACAAACCTTATAGCCGTAAAGATACAACAACTTTAGAGGTTCTTTGTATTAAATTTTATAGCTATAATATCATTTTAGAACTATTTATTAGAAGTGCAAAATATAATTAAGGATGAAATTGATATAAAACAAGACTATTTTCAAATAAATGATGAAATATTAGATAAGGATTTATGGTATCGTATAGGTTTTTGGAAAATTCTTGAAAATGATAATACAGGTGAAGGTAATAACGTTTTTAAATATCAAGTTATTTTTAAATACAGGATGATTCAAAAGTTCTGTCTCACACGTACAGGGGATCAGACAAAATAAATGACTCCATATAGGCCTCCAGAAAATTTTTCATAGCTCAATTCTTGTGGGAATTGATCTCCGTGCACAAAACCCCTAAAGGGACAATTTTATCAAAAGTGGATATTATGTTTGCAGTGTTAATTCGATAAAAAATGTTGGGACAAGTTCGAACTTTTTGGGGTTGCCGCGGCACTAGGCAAACTGAGTATATAATATGAAATTTGGAATCAAAATAAACATATTTGAGCATTTGAAATGGTGTACAACATTTAAAAAGGTCAATTTCGGCCCATATGAATGTTGGACGTTACAGGAATGATACCTGTGTCTTTTACACTTTAGTATTTTGAGCATAACTTTTGATGGTTAAATCCAATTGCGATGATCTTGGCGTCGTTGGATTGCTGGTGATGCAGGCTACAGCTTTTATATTAGGTGTATGGGGTCATTTCGTGGAAAAAGTTGTCGAAAAATCAGAATTTTTGTAAAAATCCTGTTCCCCCGAGGGGGTAAAAAATTCAAAGAAATGCCTCTAGAAAAAAATTTTGTTCCGACGCATTTCTCCGGTTAGCCCTAAAAATTATCTACAACACCTCTACTTTGTTTTAAGCTAGGTTCCGGGCCAAATCTCGAGGGCCATCTATTATTTTTCTGGCTCTGAAGTTGAATTTCGGGGGATTTTCTGAGGTTGTTTACACTTTACACTTTAGTATTTTGAGCATAACTTTTTATGGTTAAATGCAATTTCGATGATCTTGGTGTTGCTGAATTGCTGGTGATGCGGGCTACAGTTTTTATATTAGGTGTATGGGGTCATCTCGTGGAAAAAGTTGTCAAAAAATTAGGTTTTTTCCAACAATGTAAAAATCCTGTTCCCCATAGGGGTCGAAAATTCAAAGAAATGTCTCTAGAAAAAAATTTTGTTCCGACGCATTTCTCCGGTTGCCCCTAAAAATTCTCTACAACATCCCTACTTTGTTTTAAGCTAGGTCCAGGGCCAAATCTCGAAATCCGTCTATTATTTTTCTGGCTCTGAAGTTGAATTTGGGGGGATTTCCTGAGGTTTTTTACATTTACACTTTAGTATTTTGAGCATAACTCTTGATGGTTAAATCCAATTACGATGATCTTGGTGTCGTTGGATTGCTGGTGATACGGGCTACAGCTTTTATATTAGGTGTATGGGGTCATCTCGTGGAAAAAGTTGCCAAAAACTTAGGTTTTTAGCTAAAACCCGGGTCAAAACTAAACCCTGGGTGGGTCAAAAATTCAAAGAAATGGCTCTAGCCTAAAACTTTGTTCCGACGCATTTCTCCGGTTGGCCCTAAAAATTATCTACAATACCCCTAATTTGTTTTAAGCTAGGTTCCGG
>JAQGCP010001228.1:0-12962 GCA_034699885.1 Acrobeloides thornei | reverse complement strand
GTCCACGATCTTGATCAAAGTTTCCAAGGTGATTTCGTTCCATGCCTTCTTCAAAGCTCGCTTCAAGGATTCCACATGCGGGTGGGGTTACACACACGCTTTTTCTCCTAGAATGCTCCACACAGAGTAATCCAGAGGGTTCAAACCTGGTGAGTTTAGCGGCCATTAGCAGAAAAATCTGAAATTCCCAGCTTCTTGGCTAATTTTCGAGTCGAGTTCACTTTGGTCGACGGGTTTCTCTTGATCATTCCTTTAGTGTGCTGGATATTCGTTCGACTTCTTATAGTTTTTTCTCTTTTTCGGTTTTCGTTGCTTCCGGTTTCTTCGAATCTCTTAATTGTTCGAGATACTGTCGACGGTTCAATATCAAGAAACCGCGCAATTCCACGTACTCCTTTTCCATTTTCATGCGCTCTAATTATGGCAGGTCTCAATTCATTCATTTTAAAAACAAAATTTTAAATGAAATTCGTTGAAAAAAAAACAATGAAATCGCAAAAAATCAAGTGTTGCAGTTTCATCTCGCACCCTGTACAAGTAATCTTACATTACTCATACAACCCACGCAAACATGGACATGCACACGTACATATCCATGTGTCAAGAAAGTTAAATATGTTTTTAAGAGACGAAAATACAAATTTTTAAGGGAAAACCAATAAATTCCCTGAATCTGAGCCAGAATGATACTTTCGCTTCGGCCATGTGCGCAATCGATCTATCGCTAGGGTCATTTTTAAAGATTTCATTAACTTTTCTTGATGATGAAAAGCCAATTTTTTAGGCATCCTGTAATTCATCTAATATTAGTATACCTAAGCAGACCATATTTAGTTTGAATCGTGAAAATAACTATTCCGACACAAAATATCGTTAACATTATGAGTCCTGGGAAAACAGCACGTAAACGAACATCGATATTAACCAATATAAGTGGGTATGCAAAGCCAAGATTCTAAAAAATTATTATGGATTTTATTAAAGATTGTCAGAACCGGTATAGAAAAGTCATCAATGAATGTGTCTCAAAATGCCAGATTTGACATATGATTCTTTTGTTCTGAATAAGACAGTACATGGTTAGACCAAGTCCAATTAAGTTAGACTTAGATTTTGATTTTCGCATAGTAACTTTTAAAATTTACCATTATCATCAAGATTATCAGATTGGCAGGGAAATTTCGCTTAAGCGGACGATAAAAATTGAACACAATCGCGAGTGAAATGTATATTAATCTAAATAAAAGACTTTAAAGGACCAGTAATTTACAGTCATATGAAAAAATGATATATACGAAAGATGATGAAAAATGAAGCATTTGTTGTTTTTACGACATGTTCTGAATCGTTGTAGTCTTCGAGATAATTACGTTTGAAATTGTTACAAGCGCTTCGTTGTAATACACAAACTTATTTGAATTTTTTCGGAAAAATCGATTTTTGCATAAATTTTTTAATTTTCATAAGATGAATATTGTAGCAATTTTTATATCTAATTGAGACGAACAAAATGACACCAAATTATCCAATTTGAACATTGTTTTTGGTTATTGAAACGAAATCCTGATTCATGTTTTCGCTAACAAATTCAAAATTTCAAACGCAATTATCTCGAAAGCTACAACGATTCAGAATATGCCGTAAACACAAAAAATGTTTCATTTTTCATGATCTTTCCGAATATATCATTTTTTCATATGGCTGTAAATTACTGGACTGGTCCTTTAAGTACCCAATTAACAACCTCTATACAAACAACAAGCAAAAAGAAGGCGAACGGATGACGGTCGTCCTAGTGCGCGTAGCGGAGTGCATGGATAGGGGGGGGGGCAGTTTTCGAGATAATAATCTTTTTACTAATCGTAATCGATCAAAGCGATTAATCGTTTCAATAATGGTAATATGAGATTGGGTAAAAGTTTTTGGACCCAACCGGGACTCGAACTCGAACCAGGCTCCTGGCTACCGTCCAAGTGCACTATCATTGTGCTACCAAGACCTACAACTGATGCCCGTTAATTGGTAAACACTTGATCGTTTCACTAATCGTAATCGTTGTAATCTAATCATAGTAATCGAAACATCACTGGCCTGAGATGACATTGATATGACATTTAGAATGACATGACATGACATCGTCTTGTCGTGTCACCGAACATGTCATTAAATGATATCTCAAAATTTTATGCCATTTCAAAAAGTGACTAGCGTCAACGTAACACTGCATGTGAAAGAGCAATATTAACACTTATATGTATGATCCCCCATCGTGTTGTATTCCATTTATGTAATTCATCTTCTATTTTTACTTAATCTTACATGCTAATTATAAGAGTGACAGTGAGAATATTTTGGTTTCCATTAGTTATCATTAATGGTGAAAATTCTGGAATTACATATGGCAGACTGTTTATGCTGATCCATATTGTCATCTAAAATAGATATAATCATAATTTTTGAGTTGTTGTATTTCTAAACAAATCTTTACAAAAACGAAAATAACCATATAATTTTTTGTTTTTCTTCTATCATATAAATGTGATATGTTCATTGCACAACATATGCGTTGTGTATACATGCCTTATGTTTGAAACACACGTGTCCACATGCGACCAACAGATGTGTATTCTTGTGTGAAAATTTGTCATGACACATTGACACTTACACATGTTTTAAGGTACATAAGTGTACATTCGAATACACGTGTGTCATATATGTCATATGTACACAGTGGCGTAGCCAGAAATTTTTTAAGAGATGGAGAGGGGGTACCAAACCTTTTTTCTAAAAAAACATAAGGAGGGACCCTTATGTTTTCCGGGCCTTCGGTCCGTAAGGAGGGAGTACCGGTACTATTGGTACCCCTCCCCCTGTGGCTACGCCAACTGTATGTACACGAACTATTTCTTGAGTACACAATATATGTACCATGTACTGATTTTATAATCAATGTGTACACAAACACATATGTACACTGTTCATGATTTTAAAACTTCAACTTCTTACCATTCCTGAGATAATTAGGAACACTTTTCTTATGAATGCATTTCGAATAGGAATATCGTTTTTTAATCCTTTTTTAATATTAGAAATACCATTTTCTAGATTCGGATTAGTAACCCTGACAGGCGCAACAATCACTTCTTCGTATGACGGTGGTGGATTGTTTAAAGGTATAGCTTCCTCATAAGGCGGAGGTGGTTGTGAATTAGACATTATGAAAAAATAATAATCTATTAAAATTTGGTAAAAATTTGACTGATTGTTATCATTGAGAAATATAGGCAAAAAGAGAACAATATTATTAAGAAATGTGTGGGTGGTTGAGAAAGGCCATTTATTGATAATAGTAAGGTGAAGACCTACCTTGTGTTATGAAGTGAGTCCGAGCATCCTTTCGTACAACAAACTATGGAAGAAGCTGCTGTCTGGAAATGCTTATCGAATTTTTTTTAATTATAGGAACAAAATCAAAAATTTAATAATTTTTTAAGGTTATCAACTTTTCAACCATTTTTTTGCTTCTACATAAATATCTGAAAATACTTTCTCGACAAAACGCTTTGAAAATGACCGAGATATGCTCAAAAAACCGATAGTATGTGGCTTGTATATAGGTGGTATGTTGGAAGGCCTGTAGCTCAAAATGTTTCTTCCCAGGAAGATCCAGTGGAGCAAAAATGATGCCAATTTTGTGGGGGGTATCCCCCACAAATGTAAGTTTTTCTACGATGATGTGCCGTCCAATCGAATTACGAAGTAGTTCTTTTACGGTCGTACTGAACATAGTAACTGGTGTAGGTATTCAAATTTATTTAAAACTTAAATTAAGCAAAGATAATTACAGATAATCAATATAACAAATGGATTTTAAGCTGCCGTATCATCATTATTTGTTGTCGTACTGCCAGAACGCTATAGTAGGATTCTAACAAATTCGATACCAAAATAGCAAACAAAAACTATAACCACTACTACTAATATAAAAATGATCAAAATCATTATCGCACAAGCAATGTGCAAGAAAATTGTTACTGCAGCAAAGACATAATCTTCCTCCGTGATATCTGAGGAAGATATCTCTGAGGAATATCTGAAGAAAATATCACTTATACCACGTTTACCATTCATAATAAGCTGAAAAAATAGAACAATTTCATACAATATTCACGAATACACATACCTGTATACTTGTCATCAAACAAATAATCCCAAGAAACACAACAATCAAAGCCTTTATAGTCACAATAAATTCCATTTTTAATACAAAGATATTCAACAAATTTACGATACCAAATGCAATTACTGCTATTAGAATTTGACAAATAACGCCGATATAACTTTAAATTTTTTTATTTAAGATTATTCAACAAAATGGCTTTTCATCTTCATGAAAAAAATTATTTAGATCTACAAAAATTGAGCCACGAGGGGATTTTTAGCACTATAAATTTTGTCACGAATTGAGTTTGTCTCGCTAACTTTTGTCACGTCATCATAAAACTATAACTTTTGTTACGTTACTTTTGTCACGTAACTTTTGTCACCTAACTTTTGTCACGTAACTTTTGTCACATTAACTTTTGCTACGAATATAAATACAAAAAACCATAAATTTAAAAATCTCAACTACAAAAAAACAGCTATTTTTCTTAACAAAAATTACGTGACAAAAGTTAGAATGACAAAACTTGTGACAAAAGTTATAGTGCCGGTTTTTCTATGTGATAAATAATTTCGCACATTGTCGAATCGTGATACTACAGATCCGCTACTTTAGCTAGAGCATTTCTTAATAATGTTGTTTTAGTTTACGGAGCGCTATACAATATCTATTTTGGTGCCCCAATTCCTATTCTGAGAACCCGTCGTAGAATAGACACTGGTGTTACAACAAAACGTGCAAGTACACGTACACTTAAACTTACACATTCAACGTATACATACAAGTAATCTTACAAGTACTCGTACAATACACATAAACACAGACATGTACACATAACCATGTGTCAAGAAAGTTAAATATGTTTTTAAGAGACGAAAATACAAATTTTTAAAGAAAAACTAATAAATTTCCTGAGTCCGAGTTAGAATGTTATTTTGACGCTTCGACCATGTGCACAATCGATCTATCACTAGGGTCATTTTTAAAGATCCCATTAATTTTTCTTGATGATGAAAAGCCAATTTTTTTAGGCGTCATTGAATGTAAATATTAGTATCTAATATTAATATACCTAAGCAGACCATATTTAGTTTGAATCGTGAAAATAACTATCCCGACACAATATATCGTTAACATTATGGGTACTAGGAAAACAGGACGTAAAATAACATTGCTAGTAACAAATATAAGTGAGTATCCAAAGCAAAAATTCTAAAAAAATTATTAAATGCCGTTTGCGGCCCTATCTCCGAAAAATTTTTTTCTCCAAATTGGCTGATTTTTGATACTTGGCGGTTTTCGAGAAATCGATTGGCGCAAGTCCCGAATTTTGTGACCTCCTATCGGGGTACCTCATGTTCGAAAACCCCCAAGTGCCAAAAATCAGTCAATTTAGAGCCAAAATAAAAAAGTTGAAACAAATTGATTTTTGGGTACCCATGTTTTTCATGACCCCTGATAGGGATACCCCATGTAACTTGAATTTTTGAAAAAATTTGCATGGGGTACCCCTATCGGTGATATGAAAAACATGGGTACCCCATGTTAAAAAATCAATTTGTTTCAACTTTTTTATTTTGGCTCTAAATCGACTGATTTTTGGTACTTGGGGGTTTTCGAACATGGGTACCCCGGTAGGGTATCAAAAAAAATTTTCTGAACTCGAGACTTGCGCTAATCGATTTCTCAGTAATGGTTAGGCCAAGTCCAAGAAAGTTAGACTTAGATTTTTATTTTCGCATAGTAACTTTTAAAATTTACCATTGTCGTCAAGATTATCAGATTGGCAGGGAAATTTCGCTGAAGCGTACGATAACAAATGAACACAATCGCGAGTAAAAAGTATATTAATCTAAATAAAAGACTTTAATAAAGTAAGCTCGAACCGAATACCTATAGATCTCAAATATCAAGTTCTGTTTACGGAAAAAGCTCAGCTGAGATGACATGATCTGACTAGGGATGCATAATGACTTTTTTTAAAAGGTGGCAATTCTATCCAGAAAGGTGGCTTTTAAAGGATTTTCTTTAAAAATGACAAAAAATTGGTGGCAAAAAAGGTGGCATTAGTTAAAAAATGGTACAAAAAAGGTGGCATTTGCCACCTAAAGGTGGCGTTTATGCAACCCTAGATCTGACATGACATGACACTTACTTGACATGACACCGACCTGGCATGATATTTAGAATAACATGACATTGGCATTTACTTGACATATTGACATGACATGGTCAATACATGACACTGACATGACAATGACACGACACGGACTTGACAAATGACAATGACGCCCACATGACAATGATAAGACAGTACATGTTTAGACCAAGCTCCAGACATGAGACTGACAAGGGAGAGACCAGAACTGTGACAACTAAAATTTTGGAGCTGTCCTAACTGGGGGGAGTCGATCACCAGAGTTCAAAAAGATGAGTTAAAATGTATCAATTTTTCTCAATTTTTTTCAGTAAGGACTCCTATAGGGGTAATTTTATGCGAGAAATCAATTGCGCGCATTCCCGAACCTTGAAAACGCTTCCTTGACACTGATTCAGGGAAAGAATCTGTGTATTGAAGTGAAAATCAAACATTTTCGGATTTTTATGAGAAAACCGTCGATTCTTAGGTTTTTCTAGACGAAGAATCGATTGCGCGCATTCCCGAACCTTGAAAACTTGAAAAAATGAATCAGGGAAGCGTTTTCAAGCTCCAGGAATGCGAGCAATCGATGCCCCGCATTACCCCCCAGAAATATGATTTTGAGGGAGAAATTTCAAATTTTTTCAATTTTTGCTTCAATACACATGTCTATTCCCCTGAATCAGGATCAAGGGAGCGTTTTCAAGATTAGGGAATACGCGCAATCGATTCCCCGCATAAAATTACCCCTAGAAGGTCACTTGTTAAAAAATTTTTAAAAATTTTCTACCCGGCCTTAAGTTGGACTCCCCCTTTAACACTTATATGTATGATCCCCAATTGTGTTGTAATCCATTTGTGTAATTCATCTTCTATTTTTACTTAATCTTACATGCTAATCCAAAGAGTGGCATTAAGAATTTTTTGGTTTCCATTAGTGATCATTAATGGTGAAAAGTTTGGAATTACATATGGCAGACTGTTCATGCTTATCAATATTGTCATCTAAAATAGATATAAGCATAATTTTTGAGTTGTTGCATTTCTAAATGGATCTTTACAAAAACGAAAATGACTATATAATTCTTTGCTTTTCTTCTATCATATAAATGTGATATGTTGATTGCACAACACATGCGTTGTGTATACATGTCTTATGTTTGAAACACACGTGTATACATGTGTTCGACAGGTGTGTACTCTTGTGTGAAAATGTGTCATGACACATTGATACTTATACATGTTTTAAGGTACATATGCTTTAAGGTACATATGTGTACACTCGAATACACATGTGTCGTATAAACATATGTCATATGTACACAGTGGCGTAGCCAGAAATTTTTTAAGGGGGGGAGAGGTACCAAGCCTTTTTTCTAAAAAAACATAAGGAGGGACCCTTATGTTTTTTCGGGTCTTCGGTCCGTAAGTGGGGGGGGGGGCACCGGTACTCTTGGTACCCCGCCCCCGTGGCTAAGCCATTGTATGTACACGAACCATTTCTCGAGTACACAACACGTATATCATGTACTTGAATTATTTTATAACCAATGTGTACACAAACACATGTGTACACTCTTCATAATTTTCAAATTTCAACTTCTTACCATTCCCAAGATAATTAGGAACACTTTTCTTATGAATGCATTTCGAATAGGGGTATCGTTTTTTAATCCTTTTTTAGTTGGAATATTAGAAATACCATTTTCTAGATCCGAAATAGTCGCAGCAATAACTTCTTCGTATGACGGTGGTGGATTGTATAAAGGTATAGCTTCTTCATAAGGCGGAGGTGGTTGTGAATTAGACATTATGCAAAAATAATGATCTATCGAAATTTAGTAAAAATTTGACTGATTATTATCATTGAGAAATAGCTGTATAGGCAAAAAAAGAAAAAAATATCATTATGAATTTGATGGATGGCTGAGCAGGCCATTTACTGATACCAGTAAGATGAAAGACCCACCTTGTTTGTGCAATTATGAAGTGAGCCAGAACATTCTTTCGTACGACGAACTATGACTGAAGCTGCTGCCCGGAAATGCTTATCGAATTTAATTATAGAAACAAAATCAAAAATTTGATCAATTTTTTAAGGTTATCAACTTTTCAACCATTTTTTTGCTTTCACATAAATATCTGAAAACACTTTCTCAACAAAACAAGATTAGGTACCAAAAATGACTATATTGATGAAATTGGCTTGTTGCGAAAAATCTAACTGAGTTTCATAATTTGTGATGTTTACAAGAATTATAGAAGAAGTCACGAGGAATTTTAATCTTTTTGACCTGAAGCTTAAAAACGCGTTATACATCTAGAACCGGGGAGAACCGAGAGCCTCCAAAAAATGAACATTTATTGAAAAAGCAAAAATATTTTGACGAGGATCGAACGTGCGCCTTTCCGACTAAAGAACTGGGGAACCGAGCGCTTCGCGCCCGGAAGGAAGAAGAAGTTTGTACTCGGTTATGTTGCAAACTCGTAGGCGGTCATTTGTATACGTAAGTCAACCTGGGCGCGGCCCAGGTTGACCAATCTACAGCATTTCCGGCCAATTATCTAATATACCTCTAGGGTACTTCCGAATCGTCAATCTCTTGTTAACGCCGATATAACTTTAATTAATAAAATAATAATCAATATAACAGATAGATTTTAAACTCTCGCATTATCATTATTCGTTGTCGTATTGCCAGAACGCCATAATGGAATTCTAACAATTCTGACACCAAAGTAGCACAAGAAAAGCATAACCACTGCAAGACATATAAAAATTATTGAAATCATTATCGCACAAGCAATGTCCAAGAAAATTGTTACTGCAGCAAAGACATAATCTTCCTCATTGATATCACCACGTTGACCATTCATAGTAAGCTAAAAAAATAGAAAAATTTCATACAAAATTCACGAATAAGTAAAGGAGCTGCTCAAGAGAAGGACAATAACATAGAACGCTGCCTCCAATGATGGATCAATGGCTCAGTTGATTAACAGCCTGACCATAAGCCTGTATATAACATCGATTTATAGGTACGTCATTCCCGTTCAATCCCCTGTTGTTAATCCCAATTTTTGATATGTATATGCAGCCGCCTCCGTCTTTATTAATACATACCTGTATACTTATCATCAAATAAATAATCCCAACAAGAAGCAAAATTAAAGCATATATAGTCACAATAAATTCCATTTTTAATACAAAGATATTCAACAAATTTACGATACCAAAAGCAATTAGTGCTATTAGAATTTGACAAATAACGCCAACATAACTTTAAATTTTTTATATTTAAGATTGCTCAACAAAATGGCTTTTCATCTTCATGAAAAAAAATTATTTAGATCTACAAAAATTGACCCAGGTTTTTTCTATGTGGTAAATCATTTCAAACATTACCAAATCGTGATCAGAGCCCGAAAAGTTTGGGTGCGGGTACTAGCACCTAAAGCACCCATGGATGCTTTTGGGATGCTGATGGGTGCTAGTACCCATGGATAGGGAAGTTACATGCCAAAATAGAAAAAGTGGCAAACACCATGCCAAAATGAGGCATTTCTTGGGTTGAAAATCGAAATTTTTGCTCAAAATTTGAATTTTTTTCAAAAATCTTTTTTCCAGTTGTCATCTTGCTGCTCATCAGTTCGATGTGGTTTGTTCCAAATCGGTAGGAAAACCAATAAATCCCCTGAATCCGAGTCAGAATGATACTTTCGCTTCGGCCATGTGCGCAATCGATCTATCGCTAGGGTCATTTTTAAAGATCCCATTAATTTTTCTTGATGATGAAAAGCCAATTTTGTTAGGCATCCTGTAATGCATCTAATATTAGTATACCTAAGCAGACCATATTTAGTTTGAACCGTAAAAATAACTATCTTGACACAAAATATCGTTAACATTATGAGTCCTGGGAAAACAAAACGTAAACGAACATCGCTATGAACCAATATAAGTGGGTATGCAAAGCAAAGGTTCTAAAAAATTATTATGGATTTTATTAAAGATTGTCAGAACTGGTATAGAAAAGTCAATCAATGAGTGTGTCTCCAAATTTCAGATTTGACATATGATTCTTTTGTTCTGAATAAGACAGTACATGGTTAGACCAAGTCCAAGAAAGTTAGACTTAGATTTTTATTTTCGCATAGTAACTTTTAAAATTTACCATTATTATCAAGATTATCAGATTGGCAGGGAAATTTCGTTGAAGCGGACGATGATAAAAGAACGCAATCGCGAGTACAAAGTATATGAATCTAAATAAAAGACTTTAATAAAGTAAGCTCGAACCGAATACCTCGATCGAAACGATTAATCGTTTTAATAATCGAAAAAAGAACTCGCACTCCCGAACCTTGGAAACGCTTCCTTGACCCTGATTCAGGGAAGGGATTGGTGTTTTGAAGCGTAAATCTGAAAGTGCGATTTTTTGGTTTTTTTCTGAATCAGGGAGCGTTTTCACGGTACGGAAGTGAGCGCAATCGATTCCCTGCCTAGAAAAACCTAACAATAAACGGTTTTCTCATAAAAATCCGAAAATGTTTGATTTTCGCTTCAATATATCAATTTCTCTGAATCAGGGTCAAGGAAGCATTTTCAAGGTTCGGGAGTGCGCTAATCGATTCCCCGCATAAATTACCCCTAAGGGGCCACTTATAGATGACAAAACAATTTTTTAATTCCGGCCCTATTTTGGGCCTCACTTTTCACGAAGTGACCATAAACCGCCCCCGCTAATCTTACATGCTAACCCAAACAGTGAAATAAAGAATATCTTGGTTTCCTTTAGTGATCATTTTTGGTGAAAAAAATGGAATTACATATGACAGACTGCTCATGCTTACCCATATTGTCATCTAAAATAGATATATTGAAAACGTGTCATGATGCATTGTCACTTACACATATTGTAAGGTACATATGTGTACACACGAATACATATGTGTCGTGTCGTATACACATATCACGACGGCCCAAAACGTGCAAAAAGTGGAAACACCCCCAAAAACGCTATAAAATGGCCAGAAACTTGTTCTAGGGGCTTTTTCTATGCTAGAAATCGATTGCGCGCATTTTCGAAGCCTGAAAATTTTTTCGATTTTTATTTTGTGCAAAAAAATTTGGCTCTAAGCGGTATTAGAACCCGAGACAATTAGGCTCGAATCTGTTAGCACTACCACTGAGCCAAGTTTTCCTTAAAGTTCTTTTCTTTAACTTTAAAAATGTCTTTGAATTTTTTCATTATATTAAAACTTTCAAACGTATAAACTTTTGATAGCATAAGTCATTTTTCGAGATCTTGGGCTTAAAATACGCGCAAGAACAATGAAAATAAAACACCAGAACGATTTTTTTGTTTTTCGTTTAAATAAACGGCTTTTAGTTATAAAAACTGTTAAAAAAGGTCGATTTTTTCCGTTTTTCATACTAAAAAGTAGATTTTTTGCATGAAAAAGAAAAAATCGTTCTGGTGTTTTATTTGGTCAATTCTTACGAGCAATTTGAGCCCAAGATCTAGAAAAATGACTTATGCTATCAAAAGTTTATACGTTTGAAAGTTTTAGTAATAAAATCGTTTAAAAAAATTTTAAAATAAAATTTAAAACAAGTTTTCTTTTGTAAAATTTAGATCGCGATTCGAACAATATGATTAAAAAAAAGAATTGTTAAATTTCGTAAAGTATTCGCCGAGAAAATCGATTTTTTCTAACAACCCTAAATATGCGAATTTCAGGACTTAGAAAAAAATTTTAAAAAGTTGAAATTTTTGTTTCGAGGATTGAAGATTTTTTCTTCACAGATGTTTTATTAAGCATATAAAGATACGTTTTTTGAGAAAAAACCATGTGTTCCCACTTTTGGACCACTTTGGTCCATCGTGCGCCTGGGGAAAGGGCGCACTTAACAGGAATAAAAATGCCAAAGTAATAACGTCAAAATTTTTTTGTTGAAAATATTAGGTTGGTGCATAAGTCTTAATCGGTTTTTAAAATTAACTTTTATTTTCTATTTACACACAACATTTAGTCAACGTATGCTCCTTCCTGGATTATCTTCGCCCAGAGTGTAGGCAAAATGCGGATGCCTCTATCATAGAAAATTCTGGGACAGTATGAAATTTAGCGTTGTCGTGCTGTAGAATGATCTTAGTCTTGTCAGGCCTCTTTTAACGGACTGCTTCAGCCAGGCGATCGAGTTGTTATGTATAAAAGGGCGCATTGATACGCACTTTCGAATCCAACAACTTCCAGTATATCGGTCCTTGTAGATCCCACCATATACTAAGCTGCATCTTTTTGGAGTGCAAATAAGGCTTTGGATAAGGTGATGGCTTTTCACCTGGCCCAACCCATTGCCTCATGTTTGCATAAAAGATCCACTTCTCGTCCCCTGTAATCAGGCATGGGAAGAATGATTTCCTGTCGTATCGGCTGAGAAGAGCGTTGGAGATTGGCATACGGCTTCGTTTATTGTCTTCAGTAAGGTCATGTGGACACCAAGTTTATATTTGTATCCAAGATCATCAAGATGTCTGTCTATGGCGCCGAGCTGCTCTGCCAATTCGCGAGTAGTTTGCCTATTGTCTTCTTGAAGTAGCTCAATCAATCGTTGATTTTCTAGTTCAGCAGGCCTTCCGGCACGTGGTT
>JAQGCP010001227.1:0-12971 GCA_034699885.1 Acrobeloides thornei | reverse complement strand
GGGGCACTAGAAACGAATTTCACTTCACGGAAACTAGATTCGCGATTCTAATTTCACGTAAATTAGATTCGCGAATCTAGTTTCCGTGAAATGAAATTCGTTCCTAGTGCCCTGAAATAATTTCTGCCGTAAAACACTTTTTGATAAAAAAAATGCGAGTTCTTTTTCATTAGTTTTATTTCTGACTTAAATTATTGTCTGCTACTGGCCCATGTTGAATAAAATTTATGTTTCTGTTATAATCTCTAATTAACAACTGATGCCTGTTACTCATCTGTCCGGCACTTTTTTGAACAAAAATGAAATTCACTACAACTTTTTTTTTCGGAGAGGCCTTTTTTGAAGGCAAGACAGATGAGGCTGAACATTTGAGACTCGGAATTTGAGAACAAGCTTTTGAAGATTATTTTTTAGGACGCCACATTTGAGGCCCATAACAATAGTGAATCGTTTTTTGAATAAGATTGTAAATCTTTTAAAAGCCAGAATAAAAGCCTCAAATGTAGCGTCCTAAAAAATCGAGTCCTCAAAGACTTGTCCTCAAATTATGGGCTTCGAATGTTCGGCCTTAAATGCCTCAAATGTTTAGCCCTCTCCGAAGTTCTCAAATAAAAAGCCTCAAGCGTAGCCACGCCTAGGCTTTTTAAGGGCTGGGTGGGACTGGGTCGATCCAGGCCGGCCCAGGATGTATTTTTTAAACCAAAAAAATCATATAAGATTATTTTGTAAAAGTTAAAAACTTGAAAATTCGCATTTTTAGGCAAAAATATCTTTTCTTGACAATTTTTGGTGAAAAATGTTAATTTTTATTGAAAAAAATGGAAAATTTTATAGAAACAAAAGAAAAATTAGACATTTTTTACATACAAAAGAACTTTTTGGCCGGTCCAACCCAGCTAGACCTGGGCCGCGGCCCGGGACGCCGGAAATTTTTAAGGTTGGGATACCAGTTAAAAAGCTTATTTTCGCCATTGCATTTTGTTTTCGTCAAGTGACTTGATTTTTATGACAGAATTTTGAAACGTCACATTTTATAGGAAATAATGTTATCACGTCTCCGGATAGTTGGTAATCACTTGAAACATTTTGAAAGGATCCCTTGTTTTTTCTATCATGAGAAGCATGCGAGCTTGTTAATATCTTATCGATGTGTGTCGGATGATCAAGTTGATAAAGTGCAGAAGACACTAAAAATGCTTAAAGAGGATCTAAAGCGGCAATATGAGGAAGAAAAACGGACAAAATTGGTTTGTTTGATTTTTTCATTTACCTTTTTTGCTAGTTTGACATTTTTATTTTTTATATGATTAATTTTTTAAACTTTTCTAATCCATATTTTCAGCCGACTGCTAGTAAGAAAGAAAAGCTTCCGCTGATCACTCGAATAAAGAACGAAGCTATACATTACTATCATGGATTCCGCCTCTTTTTCCTAGAACTCCGAATTAGCAATCGATACCTATGGCGCCTATTCCGTGGCGAGACTCTAACGCGCCGCGAGAGACAACAATTGGTTCGATCAGTGACTGACTTGTTTCGAGTTATTCCTTTTGTAGTCTTTATTATTGTGCCTTTCATGGATTTCCTAATTCCTTTTTATATAAAGTTCTTTCCTGGTGCATTACCGAGTACTTTTGAAGGGGCTTCGGAGAAGGTACGCTGAGATTGGTTGGGGATATTCAAGTCTGGGGTCCCAATAAAAAAATTTGAAAATTTTTTTCGGAAAACGACCCCCTTTAGCATAATTTTTAACGAGGAATCCAAAAAACGCACTCCCCAAGCATTATTCACCCACCCTCCATGCCCAGTATCATCTCGGGGTCATTTTCTAGAAAAAATTTTTTAATTTTTTCACATCATTAGGGGCCTCAGACTTGAATAGCGAAAATTTTGCTCAAAAATTCAATTTTTTATTTTCAAAAATCGAAAATTTTGTTCAAAATCGAATTTTTTTGTTTTGATTAAAAATGCTATATTCATACATTTAGGATGAGAAAGTACGCCGAACGCTAAAGGCTAAGGTCGAAATGGCTAGATTTTTGCAAGAGTCTATTGAAGAGTTACCCAAATTGAAGAAGATGAGAGAAGCCGAGAATAAAGAATCAAAGGCGGCCGAGTTCGCAGAATTCGTGAAAAAGGTTCGCACCGAAGGCTCCTATGTGAAAACTTTAGACATACTGAAATTCGCGAAACTTTTCGAAGACGAGCTCACACTAGACAACCTGGCTATGAGTCAGCTTCGTGCCTTGTGCCGAGTCCTGGGTATCCGACCGCTGGGAACTCCAGAAATCCTCCGTTTCCAACTACAAATGAAATTGCGGGAACTAAAAGCTGATGACCTAGTGAGGCTTGAATTTTTTTGAAACAACATTTAACTCCAATGTAGCTAATAGCTGAAGAAGGTGGAGTGGATATGTTGGCAGTGTCAGATTTGATGGACGCCTGCCGAGCTCGTGGAATGCGCGCCTTTGGTGTGAGCGAAGAAAGGCTTCGAATGCAGCTAAAACAGTGGATTGAGCTGTCAATCGACGACAAAATTCCACCTTCCCTACTGTTGCTTTCACGTGTTTTTTACCTGCCTGAAGATATCAATTTTGCGGATAGAATTAAGGCTACCTTAGCACAGTTACCTGAAGGTTGGTCAATTGGCACCTCATCCCCCACTCCGGATCTGAGCGAGAGGGGCGCATAGGTGGAGAAGGGGCCCACTAGTGGACCGACCACCCGCACTTGGAGGCCTGACCCCCTCCCTTTCGGTCAGAGGCCAAAAAATGGCATTTTTTAAATGAAAAATGTCATACCATTTTTTGAAAAAATGGGAAAATTTGTTTATTTTTTATGGAATCCTTGAGTGTAAGCAAAAAGCCAGTGCTATAGAGGAAAATTTTTTTGTTGAATAATGTGCACAATCGATTTCCCGCATAGAACAACTCCTAGAGGAGTCATTTTTATACGATACGATTGAATCTGCAAAAGCCGGAATGACTCAATATGAGCTCAATAACCGATTTGGCACAAGTTTTTTAGCTAAAAATAGATTTAGCACTCGTTTTGAACTAAAAAATTGATCGGACACTCGTTTTTTATTTAAAGAACTTGAATTTTTGAGATCAAAAATCGATTTTTCATTATTTTTGAGATAGATTTCTCAAAGTTTACAAAATTTTCCAGACATGTCCGAGCAGACTCGCCAAAAATTGTCTCAAATAGAAGGCGGCACAATCAACTTTGAAGAACGTCTTGAGCTTCTCAAGTCGATCGAAAAAGACCTAATCGAAGAGCGAAAATTGACCGCGCGAATTGCCGAAGAACAAAAGCAGAAAGAAAAGGAGAAAGTGAATGCCGAAGTGAACAAGACCGAAAAGGAGGAGAAAGAAGACAAAAATTTGGAAGAAGATATTGAAACTGTCGAGTGGAAAGCTCAAGTTATTAGGGTGAGCCAGATTTTTGGGCTTGCTGTTTTTTCCAAAGTAATTTTTTTAAGGAACGATTCGAAGCTGAAAAAGCAAAAGACCCCGAATTCAAGCAGAAAAATATATAGGATTTTATTTAACTTTTGGATTTGTTTTATTCTTATTTTGGGATCTAGAATTGTTCGAAACGAAAACGAATTTTTAATAGAAATTTTGAAAAGCTTTTGTTTCAATATCCCAACTCGATCTCCAAATGGGATGACTTTGGTGTCATTTTATTCGTCTCATCGAGACGGAGAAAATGGTGTAATTGATTTTTTAGATAAATGTTATATTTATTGAAAAAAATCTAGTTTTTAGAATTATTTTTCGTTTCGAAAAATCTTAGACCCTTGTTGTGTTGCTAAATAATGTTATGTTTTTAAACTTTCAAATAAACTTTCTTATTGTAATGTTGAACGAGATTCATACAAGGGGCGCAGAAGTCCTGGCAAAGGATATACGAAGTCCTGACATAGGATGCAAAAAGTCTTGTCCATGTGTGCAAAAATTCCTGGCATAGAATGCAATAAGTCATAGAATGCATAGGAAAAATTTTAGTTTTAATGGATTTACAACAATCTACATTACGAAGTTGCAGATGTTTTTATTGGAAATTTATTGCATTCCATGCCAGGACTTTTTGCACACATGGACAAAACTTGCATCCTATGTCAGGACTTCTGCGCCCCCTTGTATAGAATTATCCCTCCCTATTTTCTGTGATATTTTTACTTTTTCGTCTTTCAAGATTTGATACGGGACGAAGCGTAAAACAAAGTAGGGGTATTGTAGATAATTTTTAGTGCCGACCGGAAGTACCCATCGGAACAGTTTTTTCTAGAACCATTTTGAATTTTTAACCCCTCCAGAGACCCGGATATTTGCAAGAAATCTAATTTTTATATAACATGACCCCATACACCCAATATAAAAGTTGTAGCACGTGTTCTCGGCTTTACAATGACACTAAGATCATCGAAATTGGATTTAACCGTCAAGAGATATGCTCAAAATACTAACGTGTAACAAACTTCAGGAATGTCCAAATTTACTAGGGACCAAAATGGGCATTTTTAAAGTTTGCATATAATTTCAAATGTGCCAATGTTTCTTTTGAACAAATGTGCCAATGTTTCTTCTGAACGCAAATTTCATTTTCCTAGTTCCACGGGATCTCCAAGAAGAATTTCGAACTTTCGAGACATCGCCTCTTAAAAACAAGCATTTCTCAATAAAATTTTCGCCTGCGGTTCTGATTAAAGGACCAGACTACTTTTGGGGAGTTGATGCCATGCGATAGAACACAAAATTGGAGCATTTTTTTCTTTTCGCAAAAGTCCTCTTCTTGGGGCATCCATATTTGATGATAATTTTTAAGCTTTAAAATGTGTTCTCGATTTCTCCGGAATTCATTTGTCTTAAATGAAGAAGAAGATCTTCCGGTATGTAGAATTTGTACTGAAAAGGACCTACCTGAGAATTTGATTTCTCCGTGTGATTGTCGTGGTACGCAAGCCTTCATTCATAGAAGATGCCTTGATAATTGGTTTTCAGTATCAAGTAAAGAGGTAATCTTGTTTCATACAGGGAGATGTTAATGTCTCATGTTTTTTTCTGAGCATTTTCAGCATATAAACATGCATTTTTCAACAAAAAAATTCGCCTGGGGCGCTGGTTTTTGCATTTACTCCATGATTTCAAGAAAATTTTCGTCGAAAATCGAAATTTTCTAAGCGTATTGGGTTTTTTAATATGGGGAATTCGCATATGAAGCAATTTTTTGGTTTTGACTATGGAAAATGGAGAAAATTGATCGTTGTGAAAAGTCCTTAAAATATTGCTCGTTTTTTAGGGTTGTGATACGTGCCAGTCAAATTATGCATACGAATTTTCGCTTAAACCAATTTCTATATGGTGTGCCATTTTCAACATCTTACTTTTTGGCTTACTAATGTATGTTTTTGTTTGTCATATATGAGAACTTTTTTTGCTTTTCTAGCATGATTGAACATTGGGTTTTCCGACGATATGGTCTTATAAAATGCAGCTTTTTTTCCAGCGTTCTAATGGAGTTTTATTTGGATTTTCTGTCAAAAACGATGCTTGATTATCGGTGGAAAAGCAAGCCGGAAAATGTATGTCTAAATTTTGTTTTAAATTGATTTCTTTTAGTCACTTCGTCGTTTCTTACCTCGTATTACTCGCATTTGCTTGCATAAGATTCTCATTGTTCCTCTCGTTCTCTATGCTTGGTGGAATCTCAGTGGATGAATACAAGAACAGAAGATTTTTCTACTGTATATAACAATATTATTTGATTGTGATTGTATAGATTTGTTGGGCGTAAATTTAATGATAAAATTTTCTCACATAATTTTTTGCTCACACATATTTTTCTCACGTCGCGACTATCACGACAACGTCATGGGAGCTTCGCGACATGACAATGTCACGACTGTATTACGACATCATTATGGCGTCGCGATATCAATACAGCGTCATGACGACATCGCAACGTCACGAAATCATTACGGTGTCACGACGGCATCGCTGCTTCATGACGGTATCGCGATATCATGACAGTGTCGTGGCGTCATGAAGGCATCGTGACGTGAAAAAAAATATGGGTGAGAAAAAAATCACGGGAAAGTGGAGAAAATTGACCGTTGTGGAAGTTCCTAGAGCCGGCATAGGCTTAGGCCTAAGCAAACTAGAATATCTATTAAAAAAAGGTTCAATAAATATATCTTTTTTTGTAAATGTATCTCAAATCCACGTTGACTAGTCAAAGTTGACCCAGGGCCAACTTTGACGCTAACATTAACAAAACAGAAAAACTGTTGTGCACAACACAACAGGAAAAACTGTTGTGTTGTACCAACAGAATATTTCTGTTGTATTGGGTTGTTGCCGCCCAAAAAATATATAGAAAATCGACATTTTTATCTCGTTTTCGATGAAATTTTTTTCGTAGTGAGTAAGAGTGTATGCTGAATACGATCCAATCGGTCTTTTTGAGTGAAACTCATGTTTTCGTATCAATATACAGACTTTTTCAAAAAATGGTGTTTTTCAATGTTGTAAAAATTTTGATATTTGGTTATAGAAGTCGATTTTTGACGAAATTTTCGACCCCACTAGGGTTTTTCTAGTCGGGAAATCGATTGCGCACATTTTCGAGGCATGAAAAAAAATTCTCTAACTCTGATTCAGGGAATACAAATTTTTGAGCCATTTTAGGGGCATAAAAAACCCCGATTTTTTAAGTCTGGATATTGACACGAAAACATGAGTTTCGCTCAAAAAGACCAATTGGATCGTATTCAGCATACACTCTTACTCAATAACGAAAAAAAATTTCATCGAAAACGAGCGAAAAATGCTGATTTTATTTTTGGGCGGCAACAACTTATGCTATAACCCAATACAACAGATTTGCACGTTAAAACTGTTGTTCAACAACACAACAGTTTTAACACAGCAGATTTAAACACTAGTAGAAAGACAAAGGAAGCGTTTACGACGAAATCATTGAAACAATTTTTTTCGGCCTAACTATGCTCTCTTTTCTATAAGAACTTGTTGAAAAATCTATAAAAACTTATTTGAACACACGTGCTAAATTTTTTCTTGATTATACTTTGTAGATCAAATGGAAGGTTTAATAATTTTCGGTCGTGCTCAAGAATTTTTAAACAGAGATAATAAGAATTTGACTAAATCCAAAGAAATTTTTGCTACAACTAAAAAACGTCTTAAAGAAAAATGCCTCTTAAAGCTTCAGGTAATTTTTTTATATGTTTTCGACACAAATTTTTTTAGTCCTATATCCGTGCCAGAATAGCAGTTGATAACTTTGAAAAACAGAGAAAACTTGCTAATGAAAAATTGGAAAGGTGATGTCCAGGAGTGCCAAGTCTTCTGATTTTTCAGAACAGTGTTGATTTTGAGATGTCAAATCTGGCAAAATGTTAATTTTTCAGTGTCAATTCTGATTTTTGGGATGCGAAATTTTATCAAATTTATAAGAAATGTAATGAAAAATTAGCATTTTGCTGATTTTTACTCCTCAAAGTTGACTTTTGAAATCAGATTTGCTGATTTTGAAAAAATGTTCTTGGCATCTCTGGTGATGTCAATCTTTGTGAAAATCATTAAATATCTATTTTAGTTGTCTTACTCCGAAATCACTTGATCGTTATAATGCGAAGTTTCCTAAACCTGAGACAAAGGAGCATTTCAAATATGAAACTTCGGTTAGAGCTTGTCGAAGTCTACCACTTGAAGTGCATCCAACATTTGCCTTTCCGCGTTTATCTTGGAATGAAGACTGTTCGGAAAATTTCGGCCGTTCATCAATAGTTGCGAATAATTCGGACGATTTCAAACGAATTTTTGGTGATGAATTTATTGAGAGCCGTCGAAAATCTCTCGATTCCATGACGGCCATTAAAAAAATTATAGATGAAGACGATGAAACTCCTGAAGATAATGACCCGACGCTTATTGCTAGTAAGTGTTGTGCTTATTGGCATAAACTCAGGCCCGTATTTAAGGGGGCAATTGCCTCCTCCTCCGTGGCCGAAAAAGTGAAAAATTTTTTCCTACTAGTCTCTCCTTATGTTTTTACCCTAAAAAATTTTTCACCCAAAAAATGTCCAAAATTTGCCATTTTTTCAACAAAAATTGCGATTTTTAAGAAAAAAAAGTCAATTTTTTAATTAATTTTTTACATTTTTGGCCAATTTTTTTGTCTAAATCCTGGATGCGGGCCTGCATAGGCTCAATAGAGCGGCTCAGGGTGTTCCAAAAAACTGCCATTTAGTCATTTTGGAGAAAAAATTTTCGCCAAAAAATTACCAAATGGGGTTTTTTTGGAACACTCTGTACCTATTTGCAGCTTCGAAATCGCAACTCCCTATGTATGAAGATCTTTCCGAACTGGTGTTGAAATTCGTTCACCAGATTTGGCCGCAGGTTGAGAAGGATGAGAGACCGTTCAAAGTGGATTTAGAAACGGAAAAATATGAGGATTTTGATCAAGATTCTATGTTAGTTTCGTTTATTTTATGTAATTTGTATTTTTATGCTTTTCAACATATTCATTATCATGGGTGAAAAAAATCGATTTATGAGCTCAAAAATGAGTGAAAAATCGATTTTTGGATCTATGAGATGACTCACAAATTTACGAGCCCAAAAACTGGCTCTAGGATGGTTCGAAACGGATTAACCGATTTTCAACGTGTCAAATATGCGAATTTCGTGCTATATCTGTTGCGAATCATTCTAGAGCTCAAAAACCAGCTACAATATATTTACTTGATTTTAATTTTTATAGCGAATTCGTTGCCGATTTTACGTGCGAATTTGCCGAAATGGCCGCATCTAACCCCAGATTTTTGGGTCCAAACACGGCAAGGAGCAAATTTTTCTACCAAGTACCAATGAATACTCCCGAAAGCATGGCAAAAGTAATCGTAGAAAGATTGAACAGAAAACAAGGTGATAACTTGAAAAATTTTTATCATCTTAATCACCTTTTTGTCAGACCATAGCTACAACAATCTACCTCGCTACAAGATTGTTGCTCACCATGAATTGGACACGGTGGAAGATCTCGTTCTAGAAAAACTGTACCAATCGGAAAGCCAATGGATGGATGAGATTGCCAAGCAGCTCCAGAAGATTAAAAATTCCAGGGAAGAGGAAGAAATCTCCAAAGGCCTTGAGAAAATCAAGTGGACTAGAAGTGAAACGTTATAACTTGTATTATTGTGTGATTTTCTTGTATTCTATGGACTAAATTGTTTATTCTTATGTTTGGTTATAGTTAAAAAAATTTTAAAACAATAATTGTCTTTTGTTATGAACTCAATTTTTTGTATTATGCAATAAAATTTGTGCAAAATTTTGTCATTTTTTAAATAAAATGTACTACTAAGCATTAGCTGAAGCAAATGACAGAGCTATTTTTCCGAAAAAAATTTTTCATAAAATTTTCTAAAAAACCTTGTATGAATTTTTCGATACGAAGAATCCAAAAAAGCACTCCCGATGTCTGAAAATTTTTTCTTGACCCTATATCGACTAGCACTTTGGCTCAAAAAGGGGTTTTTTTATGTCAAATTGATGTCAATTTGGCATGAAATTTTGTAATCGGGGGTTTGACCATAACATTTAAGCTGAACGCAACCAAGAATAGAATTATTAGCTCATAAAACCATCGCTAATTGATTCGCCATAGCCGAAAACCTTAATTACAAAATTTCAGGTCAAATTGGCGTCAATGATATAAAAAAATTCTTTTTGAGCCAAGGTGCTAGTTGATACAACGAACGCTCGTTAAGTGGGCCCCCTGAAAAATTCGATAAGCTGGCCCCCCTCAAAAATTTAATAAGCGGCTCCCCTCTAGGGTGGCCCACTTAACGAGAGTTTAGTGTATAGGGTCAAGAAAAAATTTTTAGACATCGGAAGTGCATTTTTTGGATTCCTCGCATCGAAAAACCCTAAGGGTCATTTTAGAAAACAAATCGGGTCCCAATTCATGTAACAAATAGCAAAAGTGCACTCTTGACTCATCCTGTAATTTTTATGATCATATAAATCATTATTTTTATGAAAATTTAAAAAAAATATAAGAGACCAAGGGAAAAAGGGGTGAAGAAATTTACAGGATGTTCCTCGCTATGTGCCCGATGCGTTCCATTGTTTCTTACCTATGGTGAGTGATTAATAAATTTTTATTAATTTTACACAAAAATACAAAATGTTGGCTATCATCACAATGTAACAAATTTTAACAACTCAAAATTATGGCATAGGCTCTAATGGAACGATACGAATGAAACTATAAGATAGGGCGAAAATTGGAAAAAATTATCTTACAAAATAATTTTTACAAACTTTCGCGAAAAAAGGAAAAATTCGCAAAAATAAAGAGTCATGACATCGAGTGCTTGATGAACTTGATGTCGTGCCACTTAGTCGTTTGAGCGGACTTGCATTATATAGTGCGAGAAAAAACCTGGAATGTCCTGTCGACATGGAAAAGCTCGGATGTTTGGAGAAGATATAGAGGCTAATGGAAAAATGTTTTGGATTCGGGGATATGTGGGACGAGAAAATGTGAAAAAATCGAAATTCCGATCGGAGATCAGAGGGGAAGGTTAGCATAAAAGGCGAGGTGATTCGAGAGCAGGATTCAGTTGGATCCCAAGCTGATCGTGAACTCGGTCAGGGAAGCAAAGCACTTGAAATTTTTACTAAACGACATAATGGAACGAAACCAAATTCAGGGATTCAGGCAAATTCGAACCCATTTCCAGAAGATTTCCGTCTGTAAATGAAATCGTTTCGTTCATATCATTTTATTTAATCGTTTCATTTGTATTCGTTCCATCTGTGTTCATTTCATTCGTATCGTTTTATTCGCTCATTTCAAACCTTTCGTTTTATTCGAGTCTATGCCAAAATTATGAGTCATTCGTCCAACCCAAAAATTCTCAATTTATGATTTTCTGCCACAACTTTTGCTTCTGGATATGGGTTCACCGGCTGAGCGTTTGCTGGAAACACATTTTCCCCACTTGACGATTCCCTATTCGAAGATCCACTACTTTCCTCTGAGGATGATGACCTTCTTAGGCTTCCTATCCTCTTTGGTTCATATTCTAATTCTGCTATGCCCGTTTCTGAAGTTATCCTTCTGGGTTGGCTATATCTTGATTGGCTACTCATCGGTCGGGTTGGCAAAGGAGGTTTGGCGGAACTTGTCTTCAATGTGGTTGTTATCTTCGTTTCATCCGGGAGCGATTTGATTGATTTTTGAGAGGATATAGTACTATCATAGCCGAGATCTTGTGTAGTAGATCTTTGTGAAACAGATCGAGTCGAGCAAGGGCTTGAAGTTCGACTTTCTTCAGAGACTTCGATCACAGGTTCCAAGAGTGGTGCTGGAGATCGGTGTCTTCGTACAGGGACGACGTCGTTTGGAGGTGGTGGAAGAGGATAGTCGATTTCAGGAGTTGGCGCCGGAAGTTGAACGATTGTAGGGACAAAAAGAGGTCGATCGATGGAAGTCAGATTGGTGTCATCATAAAAATAGTTTTTCATGGATTCAGTTGATTCATTCAAATATGGATTTTCAGATTTTCGTGTCAATACTTGCTCGTTTTCCAAAGTAGGGTGTGGCATAGGGTTTCTTGGTTTGGATCGACTTAATTTTGTTGATTGCGCAGTCTAAAAAATGAACAATTAAAACGGGGGGTCTCAAGAAATCAACTAGATATGCCCATTTTTTTCTTTTTAGGTATATCCAATGGTCTTACTGGAATAAATCTAACAGGTATTGGCTATGGATGGACAGCTCTACTAGTCAAGTTTTGCACACAAATAAAGTTAGTGTGATAGCGGATGCGAAAACTCAATGAGCTCCATACCAGACAACCTTTTTCCAATGACTTTAGGGGGTAGAAATCCAGACTCTTTTTTTCAGAGTCCGCGTTTAATAAAATTTTACCATATATCCTTCTTTCTCTCTTTCAACCGAAATCTTTTCTATAACTTTTTGAACGGGTATTTCTTGTATATTCTCCATTTTCTGTAAAATTTCCGGTTTTTCTTGTTTATCTATTTGTCTCGTGTCCATTTTGACACTTTTTGAGGATAGCCAACCACTTTCGATCAACTGTTTCGAACTCATTGGACTCAATTGAAATTTCGAGCCTATCTCTTCAGGAGTCACAGTTTTTGGCCTTGGTATATACATCGGAGAGGTTTCTGCCAGTTTTGATCTGGGTGAAGTATCATTAAGAGCTGAGGCTGACATTGTAGGTTCTTGATTTATTGAAGACAAAGGTGATCTGGGAAATTTTGAAGCCTGGTCTGTCGATGTTGACTTTTTTGGAGAAGTGGCTTCATCTGGCTTGAAAGTGGACATATAAGGAGCTTTTTCAGGTGAACTTGATCCCAAAAGTGCATCGGCGATTATTCGTTCTGGTGAAGAAAACCTTGGTTCTTGATCCACCAGTGATTTCATCGGAGAAGTTGGAGCAGAATTTGTAGTCGGAGATTTTCTAGGTAGTGGTACGGGTGCTTTGGTAGAACTTGAATTTTCCTGTATCTGTGACTCACTCGGATTCGATTTCAGCGAGGACCGATTTTGAGCCCTCGAAAAAACTTGTTCAGATGATGATGTTAGCAATTCTGATATGCTTGATAGGTCAAGAGGGATATTTGCATAGATTCTTGTAGGATTTGATCGATCTGACCCATTTTTCATCGATTTTGAATTCTCCACACGATTTGGATCTCGTTTTAAGGTGCTTGATGCTAATGGCGGATCATTCTGAAATTTGAAAATTTTATTAAAGGGGGTGCAAATTAGGGCCCTTTCCACAAAAAAAATTTTGTTTTAAAAAAGATCATTTTTAGGGGCAAAATCATGCGAAAAATCGATTGCGCGCACTGCCGAAAATTAAAAATGCTTTCCTGACCCTGATTCAGGGAAAATAT
>JAQGCP010001226.1:0-12975 GCA_034699885.1 Acrobeloides thornei | reverse complement strand
TTCACGCTTCGGGAATGCGCGGAATCGATTTCCCGCATAAAATTACCCCTAGAGGGTCATTTTTTAGAAAAAAATTTGTATGACTCGGAACCACGTTGGTGGCCCCCCCAAAGTGGAATAGTGCCTGATTTTTTTCAAAAATCACTTTGGTCCCCCTTATGTTTATTCGTTTTTTTTCGATTTTTTTCTTTGAAAAACACTTTGTAAGCTAAAAATGCTTTAAAAATTTACGATTTTTGTTGAAAAAATAGGCAATTTTTGCGGCTCCCCGCGGGCCTACGTTTGTGAGCGAGGTTCATTTTGGTCTACGGCTTGCGGGCGACCCCCGAATTTTGGGGGGGGGGTTGTTTCAGGGTGTGATCAAGTCCCAATTTAAAATAAGATCATTCTGAAAATTTTATCTATTCAGGTTGATTTTATCCGAAATGGGATACATTGGATAAGTGACTATACTGGATTCGTTGGTTTTCATCGAACATCAAGATCTAAAAAGTCATCTTCTAAAGATGAGCTTAATTTGAAGACCAATCTGGAAGGTGATTGATTTTTCCAATGGTTTTTTGATATTGAATAATTTTTTAGGACTATCTATATTGACGAAGGATCAGCTAGCCTTGTTTGATGGATCTAGACCATCTAAGCCAGTATATTTAGCGTTGCTTGGTCGTATATATGATGTATCTAAAGGGAGAAAACATTATGCTCCTGGAGGTGGCTATCACTTTTTTTCAGGTTAAATTTCTTTTTTAAACTTGATCAAATCCGTTTTAGGGAGAGATGCTACTCGAGCTTTTGTGACTGGCGATTTTACTGAAGCTGGTTTAATTGATGATGTTTCTGGCTTAAGTGAACAAGATCTTCTTGGAATTGCAGATTGGATAAAATTCTATGAGAAAGATTATAAATTAGTCGCTCTTTTGGAGGGCACTTATTATACATCTGACGGAAATCCAACTGAAAGGCTAAGCGAGGTTTTTTTCATGAAATTACAGGGTGTATAAAAAACCGGAATTGGGCGATTTTTCATGTTTATTTTCAAAAATGACCATATTAGGGCTAATTATATATATAAAAATTCGTTAAAAATTGAGAAATTCGACAAAAATTGAAATGCTTCCCTGAATCTGGGTAATCATGTATAATAACACGAAATTAACAAAGAAAGATTTGAGTTAATTTCTTGCTATTGCTATTACACGTGCTTACTCTGATTCAGGGAAGCATTTTTCGACTCGAGAGCATGTTTTTCGGACTCCTCGCAAAAAATAACCCCAGGAACGATGAATTTCAGTAGAAAAATCCAAAATTTTCATATTTTCGCATCAACACACTTTTATTTCCCTGAATCAGGGTTAGAAGCGTGGGAAATGCGCGCAATTGATCCCTCGCATAAAATTAGCCCTAATAGGGTCATTTTTGAAAAAAACATGAAAAAATCGCCGGCTTTTTATACACCCTGTATTTGCTTTTATCGCAGAAATTTTCTAGGTGCATGGCTTGTTGGAGGGTGCCGAGTTATGGAAACAAAAACAAGTAAAAGAGTCCGAAGTTTTTCCGCCGTGTAATTCCGAATGGACGCAAAACAAGGGCGGTCGAGTTTGGTGCACTAACAAAAGGTTTTTAAATCTGAGGTTTATTTAAAAAAAAACCCGAATGCATTTTAGTGGTGGTATCTCACGAGATTGGGCTGGTGTTCCAAGAAGACTTTTTAATCCGGCCACTAAAACATACAGATGCACTTGTGTCAAAAACTTTGGCCCTCCATTAGCATCCACAGATGAAGCTGGTAATCGTGGTGACTTGGATAATCCAAATTTAAAAGAATACGAGGATTGTGCTCCCACGTCTAATTCTTGCAAACTTCCGTCAGAAAAGTAGAGATATACGTTTTTTAAATGATATTATATATGTTACGGGAAAATATAATTTTCCCGCTCAGTTTTTTGTCCTCTATCTTTTAAAAATATTTCTCGAAAGTAGGTCCTTTAACAGCATAAGCATATTCGATATATATTTTTTAATTGTTGTTTAACATTTCTTCTCATCTTAGCGAATTGTATCTTTTTCCGACCAGTTTTTCACGCTGAAGAAGATGCGCAAAAATTTTTTGAACAAGAACTCACTATGAGTCCCATGCAATTTGTCAGAAATTAGCGCAAGCAATGCAAATTGTCGGAAATTTCCGACGTCGAAGATATATCGACAAAAATGCATTTTCGATTCAAATTGCGTTGACTGAAAATCTTCAACAAAATTGTGTGCTTATTGACACCAAATTAATATGATGTTCTGCAAATCGTGTCAATAAACACGATTTTATTGACAATCATGCAATTTGTCACAAATGCGTCATTGTCAGTAGCGATTCTGGAATTTCATTTGGGGGGCTTAGTAAAAACCTCATTTTTCTATCTTATTTTAGCCAATAATGCCATTTTCTTTTCGGAAATTTTCGGTTTTGTGGGGCATGCCTTTCCCTGCCCCCACTAGACACGCCACTAGTCAGTCGGAAATATTTCCGACAATTGACATTGATTTTCGACAAATTGCGTTGTCTTGCGCGGATTCTTAAAGTCTATGTGTCCAGATTGTCGTAACAGATGTTACGACACGTCCGGATTGTGGGCTGTCTTGACTGACTCCAACTTTGTTACGACAGATGCAAGAAAAGATCGCGTCCGGATTGACTGTTACGACACAGACCTTGTGTTCTTTTTGTACATCTGACAGCGACCATAATTTCTAAAAATTATTTGTTTTTAATAGCCAACTTCAAAATCCCAAAAATCCATCCCATTTTTCTTAATTTCGGGGTTGTTCATCAATAGAGCGCTTAAGAGCCTACGAGGCATGCGAATGTTTGACCATTAAAAATAGCAAAGAGAATTCGTATATGTCTCTGCACTTCCTTAAACGTAATGCTGCCTGCCTACATAAACAGCTGTCGATATCTTCTTCTTGGTCTCTTTTCTCCATATAGTTAGGTTGCAAAGAGTTTCTATTTTTTAAATGTCGACTGGACTCATGCGCACTTTATGTTGTTGAATCAATTTTTATTTTAGTGTGATTGAAGTTTCAATTGCTTTTTCTTGACAATCTTATAAGTTATAAGATTGACAAGATTTCGGCTAGAAAAAATGCATTTTGATGCGGTTTTTTTCAGAGTATGATTTTTAATAGTCAAAATTTCATTTTTCGACACAAATTTTGGGTCAAAAGATCAGTTTTATCGACTTTTGAAAACACTACGATAGTCCCTACTTATAAGTTGATGGTTTTACGAATCGATTAAAAGGTTATTTTTATTCTAAAAGTTTTCTAAGGAGTTAATCATCTGTCTTGTTTAGATCCCCATAGGAATTTTGAGAGAGCTTATAAAATTATTTAAAGATCTAATGGAAGATAAATAGAAAATATACAGGGTGATCCATGGGGTTCTTTACTTCAGACTTTTATCGATATCTTGGCTACTTGAAAAGATTTTTTTTAAGTTAGGTACAGTGTTGTATTCGAGTATCAGGCACGTAAGGGGGGGGGGGGCAAACCGCCCCGTCAGGAAAAATTTTGAAAAAAATCATAAGGGTACCCCTTTATGTTTTTGTCCAAAACCACAGAATTTTGGTCAAAATTTTGAAAAAAAGCCACAGGTATCTGTGGATTTTGGACTTTGGGTCATTGCCCCCCACCGTCAGGAAATCCTGGCTACGTGTCTGTCGAGTACTAGTCGAATGACGAATCGAGTATTGTACACTTTTTTCGTCATTCGAGTAGTGTACTCGAATACAACACTGTACCCAATTTAAAAAAAATCGCATCGAAAAATCTTCTCGGGTAGCCAAGATATCGATAAAAGTCTGACAAAGTTTGTAAAGAACCCCGTGGATCACCCTGTAGTCGTCAATTTTTTGACGTTGCCTTCTTCTTTTCGATTCTTAATCTGGATTTGACTCGCTCAATATAACCGGTTATCGTCATTTTATCTCCTATTTATTTTCACCTTATTAGAAACTAGGAGTTTTTTCTCTAGGAATCTCAAGTTTTGGTGCCTTTTCCTTTTTTCCTATTTTCATGATAGCTTTTTCCTTTAGCATTATATACTTTTTTATATTGTGCATAATATAATTTAATAAATGTATAAGAGGTAATAGGAGCATTTTTTATACACTCAAAGTCAGCATAATATCCATCATTTGTCCGACTCATATGTTTGTGTAAATACATATCTATCAAAATCCTGATCGTACATTTCCGACTTCATTGTTTGCGTTCGATCAAATATACGAGGACAGCTCGTTTTCGATGTGAAGTCGGATTTTATGTCACATTTTAATGAATAAAGGGATTTTCATACGAGATTTATTTTAGAAAGAAACAGGTTAATGTGATATCTGAGTGGTGTTTTTTAGAGGTTGCACAAACTCGGTAATGTTACCGAATTACGACCCGTTATCAAATTTATTTTGCTCATAAAAATTACAGAACTTTTTTATGATATGGGTCAAAATAAAATAGGCTCATAAGGCGTTGAATTTTCATATTCTCGTTTGCATTACCATTTTTTCTTTATCCTTTCTGAGATATGCCACTGTTTTTCCATTGCGTTACCACCGTTTTCGGTGAAACGGTGGCATATCTTCGATTTTTGACGAATTTTTCAATTTTTGATGAATTGGTCTCAGAAAGGATAAAGAAAAAATGGTCATGCATACGAGAATATGAAAATTCAACGCCTTTTGAGCCGATTTTATTTTGACTCATGTCATAAAACAAGTTCTATAATTTTTCATGAGCAAAATAAATTCGACAATGAGTCGTGAAATTAGTCAACGTTACCGATTTTGTGTAACCGTGTTGAGAGATTTCTCGAGTCGAAAAATTTCACATTGTACAACAAATTTTGCTTACACAGTCGAAAAACAGATCAATAAATATCAAATTACATATTACACCGGTTGGTATTGGTATTGTCCGTACCATTCGACTAACTGGCGACAAAGTAATCGCATTTGTTTCACAATTTCAACTTTTTGAAAATTGAATCATATTTTAACGTAACAAATGTGTATGTAAGTGAAACCGATTTTCCCTGTTTTTTTGCCACCTCAAGTGACGAACGACGACATATGGTTTGTGTGATTTGTCTGTCTAAAGAAGAAAAATTATAATGAGTATGACTCAACTGATCCTCATGATTGGACTTTTATCCTCATGTTGTTGTGCTTATATTTGATCTTATGATTTTTTTAAATATTGGGTTGTATAAGTATTTGCCACGAGGGCCCGAAAAGAGTAGCACACAGCACTCAATGGTGTGCTAGCACCTAACTTTTAGTCCTTGTTTGCCACTCAAAAAATACATCGAATTTCGGCATTTTTCGTTCGCTTTCGATGAAATTTTTTTCAGTATTAAACAAGAATGTATGCTGAATACGATCCAATCAGACTTTTTGAGCGTAACTCATGTTTTCGTGTCAATATACGAATTTGTTACATTGAAAACCCACATTTTTTAAACTTTAAAATGTCGATATTTGACTCTAGATTTTTTACGAAATTTTTCGACCGTACTAGGGTTTTTCTTAGTCGGGGAATCAATTGCGCGTATTGTCGAGGCATGAAAATGCTTGCCTAACTCTGATACATAAAATTCATATTTAGTTACGAACGATGTCTGTGGAGATTGGATTTCATTCGACGGGTACCTCTCCCATAGAGAATCCATACAACGAGAATCGAGTTGACATAATCCCACAGGTATGTGCATGATTTGTATAACAGGATCTGTTCGGACATTTTACTCCCTATCCATTTCATCGATGTTTTTTAGAGATGGGATTTTTCCGGCTTTCCCAGATTTCTCCGGTTTCTTCCAGAAAAATCTCTTTTCACCCCGGAAAAATCTATTGACAAGCACCAAAATGTACAAATTTCGGAACTTATGCACTTCGTACCCCCCCCCAAAAATTGGGGAGTGGGCCGAACTGCTTTGAAAAAATCTCTCAGCCCATCTCTAATATTTTTAGATTTGCTACCGATGTTCGTCACAAATTATCGCAAGGCCAGAAGATTTAAGCGAATTGTATCGAGAAAAATTATCCGAAGCTTTGGAAGAACGAGATGAAATGTGGCGAAAGCATGAAAAATCCCAAATTTCTTATTTGCAGGATCAACATTCTCTAATGTTGACACGATTACATGCAGAAATTGAGCGTTTACACAACGTAAATCGAGGTAATTGTAAAGAAAATGCGTAAAAACATTTTACTCCATTTCTCTAAGTAGTCTGAACGGTAACTTTTTTAGACTTAGAACGAAGATTGTACGTAAGTATGGAGCCGGCTAGAGAAGAAATCGAACAACTTCGGGAAGAAATTCATGCCGAACAAGAAAAGAATGATCAATTGTCCGAAGACCTAGATCAAGCCAAAAAGAGGAATTTTTCGTTAGAGCAGACTTTTGAACGAACAACGAATTTATACAAAGAGCAGCTCAAACTACACGAGGAACGAATTCGCCAACTTACTGGCGAACTCCATGATCGAACCCTTACAGTTACTCAGCTAAGCACTCAGGTAGTCTCAGCCATGCTCTTCATCTTACGTCTTTTTTTTAGCTACGTAGCATAAAGCTTCGAGAAGCTATAGCACAAGCTCAACAAAGAAAAAGAGTTTCTTGTGAGTCTCCAAAACAAACTTCTCCGACGTCAGCTTTCCGACTCTTCAATACTTTTACAGCCGATACCAACAATAAATCCTACAAAGTCGATCTCCCGAGTACATCTTTATTGAAAAGCCCCGCTACTGTCACAGTTTCACAGCCTCAAATGGGGAGCCGGCCCCAATTTGTTGGAAGGTTTTTTCAATTTTAATCCGTATATAAAAAGCCCTTTGTTTTTAGTAGTCAGAGTTATGTGAGAAGACCAACAATGCATCACCCTTTCGGATCGGATTCTCCGCGTAATAATATAGAGAAACCGTCAATGTCACGTTCGTTATCATCAGGAATGCCATCTCCGAATAAATTTAATATGCTAGCTTCTCTAAGGAAGAGTAATCATGGTGCTTCAAATGCTCAAGATTTGTGATGAGTTTCCCTTCAAGAATGTATACAAATACAACCTTATTTTTATTGATTATTATCGGTATATGCTGCTGATTCGTTAATTGTAAAAATAATAAAAATGTCAATAAAATCATTCCAAATGAAAGAAAAATGGTGAATTGGGTTGTCGAGTTATGTAATAGCCATAACTCGATGAAAATAATGATTTTTCGTATAAATTTTTTAAAATCATTTTTCTCAGCCTGCGTTCAAGCATGTCGAAAAATGAATAAAAATAAGAATAATTTGATTTTTTGACAAAAAATCGTGGTTATCCGCAGCGAGCCCTCTCTTTCTGGGATCGGGCCATTTATACTCTAGCCTTTTCAATAAATTACCTTGGCACTTATACCCCCATTGAACATGGTCTAAAAAAATCGAAAATTTTATTTTCCAAAATTTTCTCAAAAATGACCCTATTAGGGATAATTTTATGCGGGAGACACGTTAGCGATGTTATTTTTGCGTAAAAACTCTATCATTTTTTAGAAATCGACAAAGAAAGTAGATATTTCGAAAAAGCTAATATGCAAAAATTCAATTTTCTAAAAAATGAATGAAAACGTTTTTAAGCAAAAATAACATCGCCAACGTGTCTCCCGCATAAAATTATCCCTAATAGGGTCATTTTTGAGAAAATTTCGAAAAATAAAATTTTCGATTTTAGACCACGTTCAATGGGGGTATAAGTCGAAATAGATCCAAATTTTTAATAACAACAACACTTTATGTTTAATTAAAAATCAACAAAAACACATCTTTAAATAAACATCAGGCATAGTTTTTAATAAAGGCGTTGTGGTTTTCCCATAGTGCTCTTGATGTTCAAAGCCCGGACATTTTGCCAATTTTTCTTCAACAGTGAAACTAAAAAGTTGATTCCAAGTGAAATGTTGGAGACAAGATCATCTTGGCTCATTCCAACGTGTCCAATTGCCACCGACAAGCAAAGAACCTAAAATAATATCAATTAGTAATCAAAAGTTCATGCAAGTGGTAACATAATCTTGAAAATTTTTGCCCAGAAAGCCCTATTATTTTCCAGAGATGCCAAGAACATTTGTTCAAAATCATAAAACCTGACTTCAAAAATCAGAAAGTGCTAATTTTCCATTATATTTCTTATAAATTTTACAAAATTTTGCATCTCAAAAATCAGAATTGATAATGAAAAATCAGCATTTTGCCAGATTTCACATCTCAAAATCAGCGTTTTTTTGTTGAAAACATCAGCAGACTTGACACCCCTGTTATTTTCTTTAGCCCACTGGATATTGGGGCCCTCAGACTTGAACAATTTTCTCACCTTCTTCATTTGGAATTTGACAGTGGCACGAATTTCCTCGACTTTCGCAGACAAACTTTCATTATGAGTGACCACCGATGGAAACTTGCCGGCCTTGTTCAAACCAGGACCTAGGATACGAGGAATTTGCTTGATCAACACATCCGATGCCAAGAAAGCGTCGTAACTTTTGGCCAATTTTTTGATCAACTTCTTGTCTTTGTTCAACTTCTTCAAATCATCAGCCGTCATGCATGGAATTCCACTGGCATTGGCCTCGTCACAGTGCTTTTGATCTCCAAGAACACAGACTTTCATACCTGGTCGTGGGACATTGCGAAGTCTAAAAATAATCACTACATAATATAAGGTACTAGTATACTACGAGGACCGCACTTGAAAATTTGTTTTCAAGTTAACATATATGGACTATTTATGGTGTAGAATCCAAAAACCGCATTTATAAATTATGAAAACGCTTCTAACAACTCGAAAAATAGCATGTGATTCTTGTTGATAATGTGTTTAATTTCTATGTATCCCTGCGTGGTCGTATTGGCGGAAAAATTTACTTCCATAAAGATATCCCTGTGTCGTACATATAATGTATGATTTATTTTAAATTGTTAGAAGTGTTTTCATATTTATAAATGCGATTTTGTTTTTACATAAAAATACCCCATATGTTATTCTTGAAAAAATTTTTTGAAGTGCGGTTCCCGTACCATACTAATACCGAAAAATTGATAATTGTACTCTTGGCAAAATAATTGAACGCAAAACCTAGTTTATCACACTGTTGACAAGATCAACTTACGTTAAATGGCATAAATTTATGCCTATTAACGGAAGTCCCTATAATATGGACTTCCTCCCCAATTTTAAACCCTGGGTGAGGTCAAACTGCTGGAATAACAGACCTGACGGTACCGCTAAAACGCTTGTCCTTTTGTGGATCGTAGTTCTTCAACGCAATTTGTAGCTCGACAGTTTCGCGGAATTTGCGCTTTTTTTCTTCAGTGGAAAACTTGAGCAGTTCACCAACAGCTTCAGTTAAGGTTTCACGAGAAATCTTTGACATTCTGGTTGAATATTAAACCTAAAATTTGATAAGTTGCAAAATAAGGAAAATTTAATAGGAAAAGACAAAAACGTATAAAATTCGAAAAAACTGTTCATAATCAAATAAGTCTATACAAGTGTTCAAATAACAACCAATGCAGTATTAAATTTAGGATTTTTCAAATAAAATTAGTCTTAAGTGGAAAATCTGAAATTTTGGCATTTGAATTACGGTTTCCTAACAACAATGAATAAACTTTGCGAAGATTTTTTAGATTTTCAAGCCCATTTTCAATAAGAATTTTTTACAGCTTAAAATCGAAACAGTCTTATATAATTGTTACTGAAACTCCTGTCTGTCACAACTATATCTCAACTTCGACATTGTCGCTTTTGATGCGGTTTTTTAATATTCCTCATACTCCAAAGAGGGACGGGCACAACAAATTTTATCGAAAACGCCAAAGAAAGAAAATTTTAAATTTGATTATTAGTTTTCCAACTTTCTAATTTTCAAAACTCCAACTTTTTAGTTATCAACTTTCTAATTTTTATAAAAGCTCTAACTTCCTAGTTTTCAACGCTCCAACTTTCTAAATTTACAAATCTCAGGCTGCTCGTCAGCTGATGTAAATAGAGGTTTACGACGTTATAGCTGAGGCGTTAGCTGTCGCATTACATAGAGATTAATACATTAGCTGAGTCGTAATGCATTACAATTCGTTGTATTGCAAAACGAAATCAGGGTTTTCGTTTTAATAACCCAAAACAATTATCAAATTGGATAAGTTTGGTGTCGTTTTGTTCGTCTCGTCGAGCAATAAACGAATGCCGTCTTTCTTTTTTAAATATATCCAATAATTAAGTGTATTTTAAAAAATGAAAAATTCAGGGTTTTCGAGTCAATACACAGCTCAATTCAAATCGCTTTACGAGTCGTTTTGCAATACGAGTTGTAATTAGTGATCGATCCCGTCCCGAAAATCCCGGGATTTTTGGCATCCCGTCCCGAAATTTTTGAACGAAACTCGATCCCGTCCCGGATCCCGACCTTTCCAGACTCAATCCCATCCCGAGGCGGGATAAAAAACACACCTCTAGAAATACCCCTCCTAAATTTTTATACCCCTAAAATGGATTTTTAGGGATATAAAAAATGGGTTAAATTTGTTTAAATATCCTGCGGTGCAGAAAAAATCACACGCTGACAGGAGCGTGATTTTTTTTTATCAATTTTTAAAAAATCACCTTGGTCCCCCTTTATGTTTTTTTTCAAAAATTTTCGAAAAAAACTGAAGGGGGGACCAAGGTAATTTTTTTTTCAAATCCCGTTCCGCCCAATAGGCCAATCCCAAACTCGGGATCGAACACTAGTTGTAATGCATTACGACTCAGCTAACGTCGTAATTCTCCATGTATAATGAGACAGCTAACACCGTTAACGTCGTAAACCGCTGTTTACATCAGTTGACGAGCAGCCCTCAAACTGTCCAAATTTACAACGAGAGGAAGGAGGGGGATGCAAGGGAAGAACTGGGAGGGGACGAGGGAGAAGAAATAAAAATAATCGGCGCTCAAATAGCCCGGAGGCGCTATTTGAGTGCAGTTCTCTCTCATTTCTCTTTTATCCCTTCCCCTTTCTCAATCCCCTGTATCCTTCTCCCTCCCCTTCTTTTTTTCCTTTCTACTCGTGTTCCGACCAGAGACCGAAATTTCGCGAAAAGGACCGAGGCCCCCAAAGCCCCGGCCCCAAGTATGAAAACATCTCGTATTTGCAGTGCGCAAAAAGTTGCGCTTTTTCGAATTGCAATTTGTCACTGCAAATAAATAAAATTTCGCACACTAAATTTATTTTTATTGCAAATCTGCTTTTAAAAATACTATAGGGGATAAAGTTTCTGACAAGGTGGCTAAAAGTTTCATAAATATCAGGGGGCAAAAGTTCGGGGACGCTACCACTGTTGGATTTTGCGTTTTTCGGTGTTTTCAATACAAAAAATGCAAAATCCGACGGGTAGTTTCCTCAAATTTTTGTCGGTTGTCCCCGAACTTTTGCCCCCTGATACGATTGGCGATTTTTTATTATTTGTATTAGCAAATAACTAATAGACGAAAAATACTTCGATCATATTTCTGCAACTTTTGTCCAAAATTCTGAAACATTTGATATGTTGGAAACTTTAGCTCCATTAGGGTGCTCGTTAGTCGTTGTCGCACCCAAAAAACACTGTTAAATGAGCTGTGAAACGTTGTCGAAAAATCGTAAAGTATTTGCAATTTTCAATGCAAACCATAAAAAGCGATGGCAACGTTGCCGAAAAATCGTTGTCGCTCGACAATGTTCGACAACGTTTCACAGCTCATTTAACAGTGTTTTTTGGGCGCGACAACGACTAACGAGCACCCTTAGTAATATAAATTTTAAGGATTTACTCTCTGCTTGACAGAAAAACTTAAAAATGGTTCGTATGAATGTGTTGGCCGATGCTTTGAAGTCGATAAATAATGCCGAGAAACGTGGAAAGCGCCAAGTTATCATAAGGCCCTCGTCCAAAGTCATTATCCGCTTCTTGACTGTTATGATGAAGCATGGTATGTTTTAAATTTGACTTTGAAAAAAATTGTATTTAGGGGGGGGGGTGAAAAAAGTTTTGGAATAGGGCCTTTTATTAAAAAGTTTAGAATTTGTTACAGCTTAATATTCCTCTTAACTTTCATATGAAGATGTAGTAACGTTTTTCAAAATTTACTAAAAGGGAGAAAAATAATAAAGCACCTGTTGAATAAATTTTTTTAAAGTCGAAACAGTAATGGGTTTTACAGTTGCCGCTTCATATAGTGACACCCACCATTTAGGAAAGACCACTCTGGGATGTCTCTTGGCAGGAAAATTTGTAAACATCACCAAAAATCAGGATTAAAAGATTTTGAAATAATTCTTTTTTTTTAAAGTTGCCCTATACATCCACAAAACTTTAAAAAAAAGAATTATTTAAAAATCTTTTAATTCTGATTTTTGGTAACGTTTACAAATTTTCCCGCCAAGAGGCATCCCTGCGTGGTCTTTCCTGAATGGTGGGCGTCACTATATGGAGCGGCGACTGTATAATCTTGTTTCTCAAAAATATCATTAGAACAATCCGGAGAATTTTTCTCACTCTCATTGTAGAAAAATAAGAATTTTTCCTAATGGTCCCCTATTATGGTTTCAAAAACTTTTCCATATTTAACCTCAATTTATGTTTCTATACATGATGAGCCAAAAAAAATACTTTTGTGTTTTTTTGGCAAAATTTTTTCAAAAATCGCATGAAAATACCCCTTATAGGTGATTTTCGAAAAAATTTTTTTGAAAATTTGTCACAAAAATCGCAACATTACAATTTTCACCCTAATACATTTTATTTATAGGTTATATTGGCGAATTCGAAATTGTTGATGACCACCGTGCAGGCAAAATTGTTGTTAACTTGACTGGCCGAATTAACAAGTGTGCCGTTATCAGTCCTCGTTTTGACGTCGCGTTG
>JAQGCP010001225.1:0-12978 GCA_034699885.1 Acrobeloides thornei | reverse complement strand
CAAAAATTAATGAAACAATTAACAATTAAACAGTTTTGTTTGTTCAAACTGTTTAATTGTTAATTGTTTCATTAATTTTTGCTCAAAATGTTGACAAATTTATTTAACTTCTTATCAATTATCAAAAACTGAATGACCGAGAGTTTTGTAGGTAAATATTCCCAAATAAATGTGGAAAGAGGAAACACAAAGTAAGATATTTAAAAAATCTTTTCTTATAGAGCTATTCATTCTTGCTTTGAGCTAGTGTTTCACGTGTATATTTTATAGCCAAAAATGCAGTTGGTTACATTGACTACCAATTTGCCGGATAACAAGTTACCAAGTAATTTGAATCAATCTATTACGGACTTCTTGGCAGCGCTGTTCAATAAACCAGCATTTGATTTTTCTGTTGATATCGATACCGGGAAACGGTTTACAATAGGAAATTCCGAGCCTGCTGTTATGCTCATTGTATGTTTTTAGTCCTGTTACACGGCGGTCAACAACGTACAAAAAGTGGAACACCCCCAAAAAAACTTGTTAGTAAAGCGCTCTATTGCATTGCTAACATGTTTACAACAAAAAAGACATTTAAACTTGTGAACTTTTTTTTCAATTTTGTAATTTTTTTCGTTTTTGAACAAAACTTTTCGATTTTGAGAAAAAAATTCAATTTTGCGCTAAAACCTTTTTTTATAAAGTCTATTGGAAACTACAACGAGACAGTGAACATCAAATACGCTAAAGAAATCTCCGAATTTGTGCAGAAAAATGTTGGAAACGATCTCTGTGTTATTCATTTACGTAAGATTAAGAAATAGGCAAATGCATTTTTTACATTGTAGAACCAGGGTGTAAGAAATTTTGTTCCCCCTCCCTACAAAGCCTATAAATTTTTATGTATTATTATATAATAAAAACAGGGTCTAAAAACAGTGAAAATGAAGGTTTTACCCCGAAATTTTGGTTTTTAGTAATCAACAATTTATGCCTGAACTTTTAGCATACCAAATAAAAAAATCATTTTCCGACCCAAAAATTTATCCATGGGTCCCTCTTTGGTTTTAAGCGCACGCTCCACTTTGTTAGCGATTTTTAGATTTTTCGCTCCCCGGCTTTTGAAATGGGACTTGGTCAGGGATATCGGGCATGAATTCTATTTTATTTTTATATGTCGATACCTGCATTAACAGAAAACTTCGAGCTACAGCTCAAAAAGTGATTTTTCGAGGGGGTCAAAAATTGCTAAGTTTGTAAAAAATGTCACTTTTCTCGAGAACTACAAAGGCATTGGGCATAGTCGAGGTGTCGTTGAAAAGGGGAAAGATTGGCAATAAAAACGTGCTTTAAATTTTAGGAAACGCATTTAAAGAAAAAAATTATGATAAAAACACTAAAAGGGCCCGGAGACTGATTTTCGCCAAACACGATACCTCAATTTCTCCACAAGTAGAAATGTGTGGGACCTAACTAATATGTTTTTATTAATCACTCGCTAGGTACGTAAAAATAAACTAGGCTTCAAGCTTATAGCAACATTTTTTTGCCTACCACCACCCCCTGTGCGAATTTTCGAGATATTGTCTCTTAATTTGGAAAGAAGAGACCTCGTGGACCCATGTCCCCCTTCCCTACGGCACTGACAATGATTCTAATTATTCTATTTAAATTTTAGCGTCAACTCAAGCTTATCCATATATGATCAAAGAAGGCGCAACTGAGCATAGTTATGAGACCATATTCAAGCGTTGCATTGACAGCAATTTGACAGAAATCATTATTTATGATCCATTCGTTTATAAAAATTATCAGGTATTTTTAATTATTTATTTACTAACGCCTCTGCTCGCTCCGGCGGCTAGTAAAAAATACGGCGAGCGCGCTCCCTCGCATCATCATCAGTGAAGCTATCATATAAAATGGCTTTATATCGCACTCATATCTTTAAATTAAGATTTTGTGTTGAAATCCTTGCACTGATTTAGGCGATTTTCATTGTGAAACATTTTTAGAGAGTATACCCCTCGTATGAGTAACTTCCAGTGATCAAAATCAAAAAATTCCTTCAGATTCGAGCTCCCCATGTCGAAAAACCCCCGAGTACAAAAAATCAGCTAATTCGGGGAACTTTTTGAAAATTCGATTTTTTCATCTTAGGGGAAAAAACTCGAATTTTCAAAAAGTTCTCCAAATTAACTGGCTTTCTGTACTCGAGGGTTTTTCGACATGGGGAACTCTAATCTGAAGAAATTTTTTGATTTTTATACTGGAAGTTACTCCTACGAGGGGTATACTCCCTAAAAATGTTTCATAAAGAAAAATTTTTTCTTATATGTTTCATATAAGAATTTTGTATTGAAAATCCATATTAAGAAAAAATGCTTAATATGGAGAAACATAAAAGTGCCAACCAGAAAAATTCGTACATAATTCAGCATAAAATCAAAGAGAATTAGCAAAACAATTGCAAAAAATATACCAAATTTTGAAAAATTATCTAAAAAATCATTTGAACATGTACAAGTGGCTAGTGCACTGGCTTTTGGTACTATGGGGTCGTGTTCGAGTCCCTGCTGCATCCAAGATTTTTTGCGCTTTTTATTTTTTTCATTTTTTCCCTCTAACTCGTGTTCTTGAAGTTGTTTGCCAAAAATTTTGATTATACATGTCTTATATTTTTATTCTGAGTCTTTTTACGTTGGAATTTAAAAAATCCCTGACTGACAGTTGATACTATTCCTTGTCAGAAATTTCTGAGCAGCCCAATATTTCGTGGTAAACCACGGACGGACAGACACAGGCACTGACTTTTATATTTATAATTAGTTTTTTTTGTTATTCAACACTTTTTCTAGATAAAAAATCTTGGGGAATTTATCCGCGATGTAACTAAGCTTGCCAAAAATTTGAAGAAAATTAAGCTCTTTACAACTAAGCCCCATTGTATTTCGGAACAAAAGCAGCAAAAACTTGATTTTGCGAATTTCAAACACATCTCGAAAAGAATCACATTTAAATACGAGTTCAAGCAATTTCATTATAGAAAATTTGTGTAAGTTGTATTATTATACATAACCTTTTTAAACCTTTATTTTAGTTTTAATAACGGATGGGTAGTCAAAAATGATCGCGGGTTAGACTTATTTAAGCCGCCAGAAAGAATCAACAACATTGAAGAACATAAACAAGGTCTTCGAAAATGTAAAACTACTGACTTTACATATCTTTATGTTAAGTAATTTTTTAAAGAATGCTAATTATCTTAGTAACTTGTTTATTTATTCTAGTAACTTTTTTCGGTACTTATGCACTACCCCTAGGCTGAAAAAAGGCTTAGACTTTGGTTTATGATTAGGCTTAGGCCTTAGACTTAGGATTAGGCCTTAAGCTTAGGCCTTAGGCTAAACTTTAGGCCTAGGCCTAATCCTAAGGCCTCAGCCTAATCATAAACCCAAGTCTAAGCCTTTTTTTCAGCCTAGGGGGATAGTGCATAAGTACCGAAAAAAGTTACTAAAATAATTGAAACAGTTACTACGATAATTAAAAAAGTTACTAAAATAATAATATTTCTTTTTTAAAACTACTGACTTTACATATAGCTAATATAAAATTTCTTGCTAATTTAATTATAAATAAAAAAATGTAAATATATTAAGTTTCCGGCATAGAGGTTTCATTGGAGGTGAATTTTTTTGAAAAGATTTTTTTAAAGAAGAAATTTTCGAAAAATCAAAAAAACATCATTTTTACAAGACTATGAAGGAGCACTGGTTCCGGGTGATCATCTCACCCCGACATCATCGAACTTTGGAGGATCCCAACAAGCGGTCCGATAAAATAAAATAAAATAAAAGAATATACAGGTGATTCCAAAAAGTTTACTTTTTGTGATTTATTGATGAATTTTTGGCTCCCCTAAAATTTTTTAGTAGCCTTCTACAGGGTGAGTCAAAAGTCAACTACCATCTGTTTTTTGAGAATATCTCGGATATTTTAAAGGTTTTTTTAATAATTTTTTTTAAATACTCCAAAATTTGAGCTCTACCAGAATCCTAAAAAATTTTTGACTTGCAACCCCTCTAAGATCCTTAAAAACGTCATTCAAAACTTCAACATAAGAAAAAAGGACCTCAAAAAATTTGTTCAGATTCTGAAAGAGCATAGTCGATTTGGGTTACACGGCGGAGCAAAATCGAAAAAATTGACGAATTAAAAGTTTTGATTATATTCGCCTGACTTACAATAAATTCCAATTATTGAAACGAAAATTTAAAAAATTTTTGAATTTTTGCCAAAACCGTTGAATTTTTGCAAAAACTTTGGAGACAAATTCCGGTCGTCAGGCTGCGGTCAAGCACGTTGAAAAAGTTGTTGAAAAGTTATTGAAAAGTTGTTGAAAAAGTTGTCAAAAAAGTTGTCGAAAAACAAAAAGGTCGCGGGTTCGAATCTCGCTTGGAGCTTAATTTTTTTGCACAAAAGTTACATTTTTCAACAACTTTTTTCAACATAGCTATATTATAGAAATTCTTGCTGCTATGATTGCCGCAGATCAGAAAGAAAATGAGCAATTGAAGCAAGAGAAGAGGAACAAAATTCCGGCAGAGAAAGGGAGCACAAAAAATTTTTCGTATTTTTTTTTGAAGCCTTAAATTTTTCAATAAAATGCTTCAAAATGTTAATTTTAATTTGTAGTGCTGAAAAAGGAATTGGTGGCCAGTTTTTTTGTTTACCTTTTTTAAAAATCGATTTCTTTAATAGCTTCCATAAAATTATCATCAAATTTGATACAAAGAGGAACAAATTGCGACAAAAAGTAAGATTATCTAAAAGTTTTCTTATAGACATTGTTCTTTTCTGTAATTTCATTCTTGCTTTGAGCTAGTTTTTCACGTGTATATTTTTGTCTAAAATATTTTCATAGCCAAAAATGCCGTTTGTTGTATTGACTACCAATATACCGGATAACAAGTTACCGAGTGATTTGAATCAATCTATTACGCAATTCTTGGCAGGGCTGTTCAATAAACCAGCGCCTGATTTTTCTGTTATTGTTGATGCCGGGAAACGGTTTACAATAGGAGGAACTTCCGAGCCTGCTGTTATGCTCGTCGTATGTTTTTATTTCTGTTACACGGCGGTCAACATCGAGAAAAAAGTGGGAACACCCCAAAAAACTTAGTCAAACGCTTTATTGCATTGCTAAATAACGTGTTTACAACAAAAAAAGATATTTAAACTAGTGTACTTTTTTCAATTTTGTAATTTTTTTCCTTCCCCTCTCTTCCTATTCATTTTCAGGAGGGATGAAGGGTGCACAGCTCACAACAGGAGTTACTCCCAAATTACTGGGGCTTTTTGCGCATGCCCAACGCCCCGGAGCCAGGGGGATTCCACATGCTCAAGGCTTCGGAAATCGAACTTAGACACTCCGGATCCAACGTTGCTTAACTTGCAAGATCGAACGGTCCGGCGGCGTACCGAGAGAACTATGCTTCCTTAAATTCAATTTGTGAGCAAAAATTTTGATTTTTTTGCAAAAATTCGATTTTTGAACGAAATTGCGATTTTTTTGCAAAAATTCGATTTCTGAGAAAAAATTCAATTTTTGAACGAAAATTAGATTTTGAACAAAATTAGATTTTTGAACAAAAATTCAATTTTGAGCAAAAATTTTGATTTTTTTGCAAAAATTCGATTTTTGAGAAAAAAATTCAATTTACCGCTAAAACCTATTTTTAGATCAAGTCTATTGGAAACTACAACGAGACAGCGAACATCAAATACGCTAAAGAAATCTCCGAATTTGTGCAGAAAACTGTTGGTGTTGGAAACGATCGTTGTGTGATTCACTTCTTTCCCTTTGAAACGCATGAAGTCTCTCGTTTCGGAACTACCATTCAAGAATATCGTAAGAATAAGAAATAGGCGAATGCATTTTTTACAGTGTAGAACCAGGATGTAAGAAATTTCGTCCTTTGCGCGGGGGTCTGGACCCCCACACAGGAGTAAAAAATCATGATTTAACCCCTCTCGCGCAGGGGTAGATAATTTTTGCCCAAGTTTTTTAGGAAAAAATGCATGTTTTCGAAACTCAGGGAGGCCAAAATTAGGGTGGAGGACTTTTGCGCCCTCACATATGCGCAACGACACTTGCACACCCGACTTTTAAGCACCTGATTGTTGCGCTCTATGATTGCTCCCCTACATATGCGCCCTAATAATTACGTCCCGAAATTTGTGCCCCGACATTTGTTCCCTGACATTTGTGCTCTATAATTGCGCTCCGACATTTGCGCCGCGACGCAATTATTAGCGCGCATATGTAAGGACGCAAATGCCACATGCGCATATGTGAGGAAAAAGTTCCCTCCCCCCCCCCACCCCAAAATTACAACCTGATTCCCCACTGATTTTTTATATCTGTAGCCTTGTAGTGTTATATAAACTTTTTTTATTTACCATATATTTATAACTAACAGTCAGTGTCTTTTTTCTTACTAAATACTAATATGGTCTTCCTAATAAAAAATCACAATTTACCACGAATTGTACAAACGAGTAACAATAGACACAACATCACAATTTTTAAAATACACGCAGTGTTAATAAGAAAAAAAGGGAATTTATAAAAATGTACAAATAGAAACAAATCAAAAACCCCGTACATTGTTCATGGTGTTACCAAACGAAACAAAAAAAATTCCACACCCTTATATAGTGTTTGAGAGAAGTGGACCCGTGATTTTCGAACAAAAAGGGTATAAAAGTTATATTCGAAAATATTTTTTCTTGAGACTAACAAGCATTGGGACTGAGAAGAAACATGGCAGATGTGGTATATAAGAATAAATTAGCAACCAAAAAAATATTGATAGAAAATTTTCTGGTCCGGAAAAGAAGGTTAAGAGCTACTACACAATAGGAGAGGGGGGCTACCCAAATTTTTCTTGCGGGGAATCTAAATTTGACATTTTCGAAGCAAAAAACACCCTAATTCAGGGAACGCCTGTGTATTGAAGCAAAAAGTCGAAAAATCTGCGACTTTTCGCTTCAATATACAAGCTTTTTCTGAATCAGGGAAGCATTTGCTCAAAATCAAATTTTTCTCAAAAATCGATTTTTAAAATTTTTTCGTAGGTGGTCCCTCCCTCTATTGTGTAGTAACTCCGAAAGTTAAGGCTTGATAAAAAGTTATGCGTTTCACGTCATTTTTGAACTTTTGGTGAAGTGTGTGTAGTGATGCTCAAAGTTACAAAAAGTGACAATTTTGTCACCATCCTTAAATTTTCGAAGTTCCCTATAAGCCTAAACTTTCAAAAAATTTTCAACATGAAAATTAGACTAGATACACAAAAAAAATTTTTACAAAAAATTGAAGTAAATAAATACAAGTTGAAGGCAGCATAATAAGATATACAAAATTTCTTCTCTTCTCCTTCAAAAAATTATGTAGGCCGGCGCAAAGTAACATTATCACTACTGTCTTCTGTTTCAGAAGGTGGGGTTTCTGGGCTTGCCGGAGGTGGCATGTCTTCGCTTATGCTCTAAAAATGAAATTGTAAATTTGTGAAAATTAGGAATGCACAAGGTACAAAACGCGACAATCCTTGTAGAAATCCCTGTTTGTAACTTGTGCGCATCATTGGTGAAAATTAAAAAATTTTTTTTTGCAAAATTTCAAAAAGATTACCCTGCATGAAGAACTTGTAGAGCTACTACTGACCCAACCACAATCTGACGGGTGAAAATCTTCCGAACCAGCGAGATCACTCACAGTTGAAGAAACAAAACTGGCCACCGATTCCTTTTTCATGCACTAAAAATTAAAGTTAACATTTTAAGCATTTTTTGTAAAAATTTAAATGGGGTATCTTTTATGGCCGGGTAGAAAATTTAAAAAAAGAGTAATTTTATGCGAAAAATCAATTGTGTGCACTTGAAAATCCCTGATTCAGGGAAATAAGAGTGCATATTGAAACGAAAATTAAAAATTTCGAGTTTTCGTCTGAAAATCATCGTTCTAGGGGTAATTTTATGCGAGAAATCCCCCCTCCGTTTAAGGCTTCATCTAAAAATTTTCCCTTACTTTCTCTGCCGGAATCCTCGCACTCTTGCTCCTCTTCTCTTGTTTCAATTGCTCATTTTCTTTCTGATCTACAGCAATCATCGTAGCACTCCGCGATTGCAGTGCTGTTAAAGTGGTTGACGCCGTCAAGTCTCCAGGATTCAGGCGATCCTCATCCCCGGCACTATATCCTTCGAAATCGTTGATTGTGTCAAAATGCGCAAACTCGTCAAATTCGTCTTCTCCAAAGTAAGGTCTATCCGTAAGGGAAGATGAGAAGTTGTTTGAAGACGTGGGTTCAATATTGCCCTTGCATTTGTGCTTGGCGCACACGGTTGGGTTGAGTGGCTGAAGTGGGCAGCTAAAATTTTTTAGTTAGATGGGTGCTCAAACGAATTTTTCAATTTTTGACGATTTAAAAAAATCTGTATATTGAGAAGAAAATAATTCAAAATCCTTGAACATTTAGAAAAAAATACATCATTTTTTATAACTCGACGAGACGAACAAAATGACACCAAAATGATCAAATTTGAAAATTGTTTTGGGTTATTGAAACGAAAACCCTGATTCATGTTTTCGTCTCAATAACCCAAAACAATTGTCAAATTGGATAAATTTGATGTCATTTGATTCGTCTCGCCGAGTTATAAAAAATGCCGTATTTATTTTTTTCTAAATATTCAAGAATTTTGAATTATTTTCTTCTCAATACACAGAATTGGTTGATTCAGGGAAAAAACTATCGTCACGAAATTTTTCTCCTACTTACTGATAGTGCACATTGGGATGCTTGGACAGTGAGCTGATTCTTTGCCTGAAGAAGAACTTCCTCAAATGTGGATCCTTTATTCGCGGATCATCATGGAAGGACTTTTCCGCTTCTTCATTCAACGCCGTCGAGCTACCACCCTGGCTGCACAACATAGCCGAACTTTGTGTCGGGCTTTCGTTGTAGTACACACCCGACACCGAGCTGTCCCGATCTTTTTCTATGTTCGTCGACGTTTGGTGTGCCAATTTTTTCTGCCGATTCTGGACTTTTTCGAATTTTTGACAATCTTTCTCCATCTGTTTCTGATATGTGAGCTTGAGGAAGTGTTCGGCTAGTTTGTTGTCGGCTTCATCGATACACCGGGTTACGACATAGACCTAAAATTTAAAATAAAAGTATAGGAAATTTTTAGTAAAAATGGTTATCTACAACTTGTTCAGCATAGTCGAAAACCTTTAAACGATATCCATATGCTATATAAATTCAAAAAGTTGAATTTCCCTGATTCAGGGTCATTTTCGTGTTAATACACAAAATTTTTCAAAATGATTTATTTTGAACACTTACTTTGAAGCCTAAATCCATATCCTTGTTTTTATGTGCTCGGTCTATCTCCAAAACACTGTACGCGGTCACATGCTCATCCGGTTTCCGCATCAAGCAAAATGGCCCATCCGCATTCGGTCTTCCAACCGGCGCCTTTGGGATGACATTCCCATCTACTGGGACAGACATTCTTCTAGCGTTATACAAGTCGGTGATAAGATTCTTTCTGTGCGCTTCACGCAGCATCTCATCGATGCCATATCTCGGAGCGGATTTTTCGGCCGGATAAAGTTCTTTGAGAGTATGTTCAGGGCAGTGGACATCGAGACCAGCGGGTTTTTCGACGATCAATTCTTCTTCATATTCGGAGTCGATGTCTAGGCTAGCGCGGTTTTTTGAAGCGTTTCGGGCTCTTGTGATGCCATCTTGCGAGGCCCATCGTTGTTCGGTGAGCTTTTCGGAGCAGCGAGTGGATGAGGCTACGTCGGTTACTAAAATTTTTGTATAAAAATGGAAGAGAATTATAGGGACTTGAAAGGCTTAGGTATAGGCTTAATCTTAGGTTTAGGCTTAATCTTAGGTTTAGGCTTGGGCTTAGGTTTAAGCTTAGGCTTAAGCTTCGGTTTAGACTTAATTTTAGGTTTAGGCTTAGGTTTAGACTTAGGTTTAGGCTTAAGCTTAGGCTTATGTTGAGGCTTATGTCATGACTATGCATGTAAATTGTCTTTTATCTTTGCTTACTTTTCTTCATCACCCCATTAAGTTTCATCGCATTCTTCGACGACTTCCTATGCATAAAAATTGGCGTCTTTGCACCAGCTCTTGTCGGAGGCACCGGCTCCGACGCTTCCTGTGAACCACTCGAAGTCGATGGCTCAGCCATGGATTTTGAATGACCCTTGAAAATCGGCGGAGAACTTGGAACCGATGATGCGGTGACTTTTTGAAGTCTTGCTTCAACCGACTTCTCGACACTTTTTTGACATCCAACTCCTTTTATTGTTGCATTGATTTTGCGTTTGAAAGTTCTTTTGACAATGGTTGCTAAAAAATGGATAACGTTTTTTCATGAAAATTATTATCACTATCATGTTCAACATATTCAAAAAAACCTTTAAACAACACTCATATTGTGATAGAAAAATTAAAATTTACATATTTACCTGATTCAGGGACATTTTCGTGTCAATATACAAAATTTTTGAAACATTGAAATTTTTCTATACAATATGGGTATCATTTAAAAGCATTTTTGATGGAGAACACGATTTTGGAGTTAGAATTTTTAAAATTTTCGTTTCAATACATACTTCCTCCATCTGGATATGGGTATGCCTCATCACCATGCACATACGTTCCGCCACAAAATCCCGGACAAGTGAACATGGTATTGAACCAAATATGTCCGATCTTTTTCTTGTCTTGGTTCTAAAAAGTGAATTTAAAAAAAAGAATGAAAAAATTTTGAGCTTACCACTCCAATGACCTTGAGCTGGGATTTTGAAAAAATGTCTACTCGCACATCGCCTTCAAGAAAAACCCGTTTGTTTGAAGGTACGGTCCATCCGTAGCAGCGCCTAAATTTTTAAAATTTTTTCTAGAAATGACTCCTCTAAGGGTAAAACATGTGGGAAATCCAAATTTGACGTTTTCAAAGCGAAGTAACGCTTCTCTGATTCAGCGAAGGCCTGTGTATTGAAGCGAAAAGTCGCGAAAATGTGATTTTTCGACTTTTCGTTTCAATATACAGGCTTTCCCTGAATCAGGGAAGCGTTTTTTTGTTTTTTTTTATAGTTCTTACCTTGAAATACAATCTTTCCCAGGTTGAGGATTATATGGGTCGTATTGGTCTTCGCCTGTTAGCACAGGGTATTTTTTGCACAACTCTTCTTCTTCATCGGACTTTTCCGAGCTCAGCCATAAATCTTCACCAACAAAAACGTCAACGTCGCCATTCGCCACTCTCACTTTCAGAGCTCCTTTGCAAAAGGGGTCTAAAAATTTTATATCTAACCTTGATTCAAGAGAAGAGGTGGATGTATTGAAACGAAAATGAACTTAAAAATCGAATTTTCGCCAGAAAACCGATGGATTTTCTAGGCGGAAATCGATTGTGGCATTTCCGCAAAAATGCTTATCTGACCCTGATTCAGGAAAAGGGGTGGGTGTATTGAAGCGAACATGAATTTAAAAAACCACTCCACTCGGAAAAAATTGCCATTTTTTGTTACAAATCGAATTTTCTGTGTATTGAAGCGAAAAGTCGACAAAAAATGCGATTTTTCAACTTTTCGCTTCAATACATAGGCCTTCCCTGAATCAGGGAAGTGTTTTTTGCTTCGAAAAAAACCTACTGCTAACGCTCGGTGGCTTCTCGACATAAATCCCAACCAGTTCGGTCTTCAATGGCATGTAGTTCAACTTTTTATTTCTCAAATGTGCAAAATAATAGACATATCTTCGCTGGGAGGGGATCGTCACCCCCTTATTGTTATGTGTCCTGACAATACTGTAATAGTCCATATTCTGACGTGGCGACATATAGAAATTGATATAGACCAAATAGGCACATATCATAACACCCGTGCGACCTTTGCCCGCTTTACAGTGCACAGCAACGACATTTTTCGGGTCGGCTTGGAGATAGTCGTGGACCTGAAAATGAGACTTTAGTATAGAAAAGTTTTGTCAAAAATTATTATCACCATCGTGTTCATCATAGTCGAATACATTTAAACGACATCCATGTTGTCATAGAAAATTTAAAATTTGCATAATCCCTGATTCAGGGACATTTTCGTGCCAATACACAAAAAATTTAAATTTTCATATTCAACATGGTACTCATTTAAGTCATTTTTGATGGTGAATGTGAATTTTTATGTTAAAATTCAATTTCAAAAATTTACCTCTCGACAAAATGGCGCCATCAGCTCCAATCTTGGTGGATGATGATCCGTCATCTCGAAGGAAACAACCCGATTATGGAATTTACTCGTGTCGTACACATATTGACCTCGTCTAAAATTTAAAAAAAATTGATTTTTTCTTCAAAAAATTGATTTTTTTTTACTTACAAATTAAAAACTTTATAGTGACCAGGATGATAATGTTCCAAAAATTTCACAATATGAGACATGCTGTTTCGATAAAGTGCTTCGGTTGTGTCCGCCGGATATCCCATTGCAATGATTCTGTCGGTTATGTCTAAAGATTAAAGAGATTATGAGAAGCATGAAAACGCTTTCTTGACCCTGATTCAGGGAATAGATTCGGTATATTGACGCGAAAATCGAGAAAATTTCTATTTTCGCTTGAAAAGCACCCATCTGGGGGTAATTTTATACGGGGAACCGATTGCGCATATTTTCTAAACATGAAAAAATTATCCTTACCCTGATTCAGGGAATGAAGTTGATGTACGAGCAAAAAAAGAAAAATTTTCGATTTTCGCGTCAATACACCAACTACATTCCCTGAATCAGGGTCAAGGAAGCGCTTGTAATAATTAAATACCATGGGAGATAGTCCCCCCACCCCTTGTGCATCTATATTGTATAACAAAAATTAAATTTTTTTAAATCTATGTATTGAGACGAAAACTACT